>OX940982.1:27720703-27929875 GCA_954871275.1 Leptopterna dolabrata | reverse complement strand
ACCCGTTTCAAAATAAAAAATGGAGTTAATGAAAGGTTGTCTATTCCCGCTAATACGTATGTATTTGTGGAAAAATACAACCTATCAGTAACCCAGTTTTTAAAAATCTTACTTAATTTGGTTTGTGACTTGAAAGATATTGTGTTATTTACAATAGTTATCCGTCGTAATGAGCCGAAGTGTATAAGTTATGATGATCCTATAATCAAATCTCGTGGATACTTTCAGATGGCCATGCATATAACAGCATATAACATGCCAAATGCACTATCCTTCGTTTAGTTTAGCCAATATTGACTTTTTTTTAAATCACCTGAGGTCACCATTTGAATTTAATTGGAACCAGAGCTACGTGATATGTGTCTCCATTGAACAATTTTGATGATAATTATCATTACCTATTTATTCAGTTGTATCCTTGAAATGGCCCTTGCAAATTTGATTGCGATTGTTTTCATGAATATGAGAAAGCGTTTTGCCACATCTTGGCTGACTTTATTATATAAGTGTACATACCTTCGTTTAATTCACCATTGAAATATTCTTATAGTCAATGGAGAATCAGATATATTAGATTGCTGAGAATAATATTGTTTACCCAATTGGGTGCCTTCACTTTTTTGTCGGTGAATAGTTGATGTTGGAAACAAATGGTCACCTTGGATATTTTTTCTTGTTATAGAGTCTCAACTAAGGGTGGTATTTTTTTGGTTTAGGTATGTATGCCGTATACAACAATGTTTAATATTGTACATTTCAGCGAATTTTCTATACGTCATTCAAATTTAATTTATTTAATGCTGTTTCAGATTTGACGACAAAGTTGTTCAGGTCAGAAGGTTTATGGAAGTTGAAGATTTTCTGAATCCCAGAGCTCAGAGAAATCACAAAGCTCCGCTCAGTTTTGAAGAAGAGCTGGATCAAGGGGTTTGGTGCGTTAAATCAGCGTTGGTGGATGAGGACTATAAAGAGCTGGAGGACCAGCTCCCTCCGGTGTCTCTGATTGAGCCACAACCCTATCTCTTTCCGAAACCGGAAGAAGTAGAAAGTGTTGGTGGAGGTGAAGAAGTCCTTGTGGAGCTGCCATTTAAGACAGAGAAAAATTCAAGTGTTAAAGAGAAAGAAGTTGATGACAGTAAAAAGGTTGTCGTGGGAGTGGATGAACCCATGGAAGAAACGTTGGCGTTTGAATATGAGGAGTTCATGAAAACGATCGATCCACCTAGTGATGAAATGAAGGGTGAAGATGGCCCTAATGAAGACGCCTGGGCCACAGAGACGCCTCCACCTTTGCTGCCGATGCAGCAAGACTCTGCTGAGAAGCCGACTAAGAAAAATTTCAAGAAAAAGGAAGCGGCTCTGAAAACTGTTAAAGAAGGTGGTAAGAAGAAGAAAAGGAAAAGGAAACGATCTTCTTCCTCCAGTTCTTCGTCCAGTTCCAGCAGTAGCTCCAGTTCAAGTAGCTCTTCGAGTAGCTCGAGTAGTTCGTCTTCAGACGACTCTTCTGATGACTCTTCGAGCTCGAATTCATCGTCCTCATCTGAAGAGACTCCAAAAAAATCGAAAAAGTGGAGAAAAAGGGTGAAAAGAAAGAAAAAGGCGAAAAAACAAGCGTTTAAGAAACAGAAAAGAGGTGAGAAAAAGAGCAGGGAAAAGTTGAAGAAAATTGACAAATCTATTGTAGTGAAAGTGACTGCAGCTGATAAGAAATCAAAAAAGTTGGAAAAAAATAAGCGAAAAAAGAAAAAGAAGAAAAATGTCGATGCTGAGCTTGAGCAGATAATTGACTTTGACAAATTCAGTCTAGCTAATCTGACGGACAAAACACTGGAGCAGTCGTTGGTAGAGCAAGTGTCCAAGATAGCTACACTCGAAAAAGAATATCGTGAGCATTGTTTATTAGAAGAGACATTAACTAAAGCTGTTGTTAAAGAAGACGTTGTTCAGAGAAGCCGAGACATTGAAGAAATGTTGATGCAGGATTGTGGAAAAGTGAGGGATGAAGTTTGTGAGGATTCCATAATGTTCAGCAAGACTGCTGATGTGGTTAGCAGCGATGTTAAGGAAGACGAAATTAATAAGGACCTACCTCTTACAAGACATTTCAATTTGGATATCTTCAATGAAGATATGCCATCACTTCCACCGTTGCCTCCTGAAACTAAAGAAATAAGTAAGCCCATTACTTTGCTTCACCAACACAATTCACCTCAACAATCAGAGAAGAAAGACTTGCTACCAGTTCAGCCTATTGATTTAAACGCCTCAGCTGAGCTGGAGTCCCTTGATAAATCTGTAGAGCTTTACAGTCCAACGGCAGAAGATTACGATGATGAAGACGATGAATTGGACGATGGTCTGATGGATAGAATTATTGAGCGGAACAACGAAATTTCTGGGTCAAGCTCTCACATTGACGATAGTTCCCAGCTAGTCAGTTTTGGTGTGAACTCAGCAAGTGAAGAAGCGCGTATGCTTGACATACCTCTCCCTCCACCCGTGCAAGTAGAAGCACCCCTGACCACATCATTCCGTAATATTCTGCAACTGCCACCTCCTTCCACGCCGTCTCCTATGAATTCGCCCAAGCCAACCGTAAATGAATCTCCTGGCCTAATCAGGACGCCTATTGCCAAGATCACTTTTGGAAAGCAGTTGATCAAACTGAAGCCTTTCAGAAACGTATTTTCTGGTGATGATACCGACTCTGGGGATGAAACACCCTCCAAACCGTTTGATGATAAACTGCTCACACCTGACTCCAAAGCAAGTAAAACTTCGAAATTTACTTCCCCTAATTTGAAACCAAATACAAATCTGACAGTGTCCTCAATGTCCAAACCATCTAGTGGTCCTAAGATTCTAGCTGTAGGTAAAACAGATTCCAAGTTATCCACCTCCAAGCCTGAGGACCCTGCAATAGCAGTTAAGCCAAAGGAGCCTGCTGATGGTAAAATAATGGTAGGGGTCAAGGTGGCCACCGTTGACACTAAAAAACAAATTCAAGATGATGATTTTGAATTGGAAAAGGCTGTTCAAAAGAAACAGGCAGAAACCAATCATCCTCGAGATTCAATTCCTGGTATTACTCCTCTGAAATCTTCCAAGATAGCTGAGACTGCATTGAATGAACCAGATGGTAATCATCCACTTCCTGTTGTAGCCACAAGCCTCCATCAACGTAAAGTTGGGGATCAAATTATTGAAACTCTTGAGATGAATGAAGCTGGGGTGACTTCTGACACTGTACTGCCCCAACACCACAACCGCCATAGAAAGGGTAAAGATCCAAGAGATAGAAAACAGGAATCCAAGGACGAGCATTGCCACCGAAGTTTGAGCAGGAAAAGAGGTAGAAGGTCGATTTCGCATGATAGGGAACGCGGATCTAGGAGGCGGAGAGGGAGTTCTAGGGAAAGGAGGGGCTCTAGAGAACGCAGGAAAAGCGGATCCCATAGAAGATCCAGATCCAAGGATCGTAGGAGAAGACGCAGTAAGGACAGGCACATATCCAAATCACCGAACAGTAGACATAGAAACCAGTCGCCATCTACTGGGCAGAGGCAGCCGTCAATTGAGCAGCAAAAGCAAGCTGAAGTTGAATGCTCGCCTCCTCGAAGTAAGTCCCTCAGTAGAGAGCCATCCCTCATTAAAACTTTCAAAGAAGAAAATGATTTCCAAGATGTAGTGGTAAAAGAAGAAGAGCTAACTAATGATGGCCTGCCTGCCAATGAGGATAATTACAGTTCAGGCTTTTTGAATGACTCTTATGAGAATATTTCTCATGCTAATGATAGTGCTGTTGTTTCACCAGATCGGGCAAGAGTAGGAGGGTTTAGTGATTGGGAGTCACCTGATAGAGGACCAGAACAGGATAGGAGTTTCAGAGAACCGTCTTTTGATGGTCGTAGGGTTGTTACTGAGTCTACCGATAGCCAGTGGCATGGGCGTGGAAATTCTCCTGGTAATTTAAGGCGTGGTGGAAGAGACCCAATCAGAGCAAATGATGTTCCTCCTGATCACTATGCACGGCAATTTTCCCCACCTCGGAAAGGCCCTAAGGATTCTCCCCCAAGGAGGGAGTCAGACTACAGTAGGTCCCACAGCCCATCAAGAAGAGGTTCCTATGAATCATGTAGGCGGTCTCCTGGACCTCGTAGAAGATCTCCTGGTTCACCAGGGCGGAGAGGTAATAGAAGACGTCCTTCAGGGTCACCCCCTTGGAGACGTCCCCCTCATGGATCTCCCATAAGGAACCTTGGATCTCCAGGGAGAAGGCTTTCTAAGGAAAGGTCTAGGAGACTTTCTCATTCACCGCACAGAAGACTGCCTTCTTTATCTCCAAGGAGGAGTCTTATGCGTTCTCCTCCCAGAAGAGGCCTGCCCTCACCAATGAGGCACGGACCATCTTTATCACCTCCACCTAGGAAAGGACCTAGTCATTCACCCATTAGGAAAGGCCCTAGCCACTCGCCAAGCAGGAGAGGACCTAAACGCTCACCTCTCAGGCGAGGGCCTAGTCATTCACCAATGCGGAGAGGTCTTAGTAATTCGCCTTTAAGGAGGGGACCTTTATCTCCTTCTCCTATGAGACGTGGTCCCTCTCGCTCTCCTCCCAGAATGAGAGCATCTCATTCACCAAGAAGAGGACCATCAATATCACCTAGGCGAGCCAGGTCCCCATCGCCAATGAGGCGCCAAATGTCTCCTCACAGAAGCTTGCCCCATAGAAGGTTCAATGACTCCCCTCCTGCACCATTTTATTCACCTCTTTCAGAAAAACATAGAAGTCCACCAAGAAACCGATCGCCTCCTAGAAGGCCTGATGGTTCCCCGTTCAGGCGAAGGTTTTCTCCAATGCGAGGGTCTCGGTCACCTAGGCATTCTCCAAGGAGACGGCATTCACCCACCCCTTTACGGCATTCGCCTGGTCGACGAAGGAGGTCGCTGTCCCCTTACAGAGGAAGGAATTTGTCTCCACCTGAAAGGGCACGGAGGGTGTCACCTGGTTGGAGTTCTAGAGGTAGATCTCCTAGTCATTCACCAAGCAGAAAACGCAATATTCCTTCTCCATTCCGCTCACGGTATTCTCCTCCTCTGTCTGACAGGCGTCAAAGTTCACCAAGTCACAGACGAAGCTCAGAAAGACGCAGAGGATCACCTAATAGGTTTGAGAGATCTCCCAGGCGCAGGTCCTATTCTCCATCACCTTCTAGAGAGAGAGACCGTCCTAGTAAATGGACCTGGAATGAAGATTCCGCTGAAAAATTATCTGCCCGCGGACAACTGTCTGAGTGGGAGGACTACTCAAGACCTCCTCCTCCTATCAACACGGATTACCAGGCGAATCAACCAGATTCAACCATCTCAGATTCTGAACTTGTAAGGGAAATAACGCATTCACCCAAACGCCTCTCACTTGATCAGCGGATACAGTTAGAGTTGGGAGACATGTTAGGTAACACTGCTTCTGAAGTCCCACCCTATGGCAACAACTTTTACAGCCAGCCTCAAGTACCTCAAGACCACCATCATCCTTACAGCTACCCTCCTCCAGGCTTTGACGACACTGGCCAGAATCTTATCTACCCTCCCATCGCTCCAATTTCTGAGTGGAACCCTCATACTCTTCCTCCACCTGTTGGCCTGACCACCACAGTCGTCCAAGTAAGTTTTTTCCATCTATTCTTGGTTGATTCTCCGTTGTCTAGTTGATAAATTGTAGAATATTGATTCGTGATACTGATACCCATGGATGGTCTTTTGAAGTATCTTTAGATGTCAGGTTTAAAAAATTCATGTGGAAAAAGTTGTGTTGGGAAACCAAACAATATTAGGAACTTAACAGAAGATCTGTGGTTTTTTTGTTTGATTATAAAACTTTGAATACACCAGTAGCGTAGCTAATACATATGTCAGCAGGTGGGGCTTAACATATTAATAGCAGGGTACAAGAAAAGATGATGGGGAAGGGGTTCCTTCGGGTTTTCTCTTTGACTGGTGGGGCTCAGGTACGCCTCTGATGCTTGTTTTGATACTGGATGATTATGTACTGATTTGTTCGCCATGTTGTAGGTTGGTAATATGCTCCAGGTTGTGCCAGCAGAAGTGCCTTTTGACGAGAAACCCCATCACGGACCCAAAGTAAGTTAGGACTGTGAACAAATTGATAACTAATGATGGTCATGGTTAGTTAAAAGAGCCCATACCTTCTCCATAATACATGTTTCATCCATAGTTGGTTCCATTGTGAGTGTAACGAAAGTTAAACCTTCAGTAACCTAGAATTGTATAGATAAGAGCTAGACAGTGTTATATTGCTTACGTTCGCCTGTGGAGTATCTGATTTTGACACTTATCGCTAGAAATCCAAAAAAGACATGCGACCACCGTCTCCAGTGCAAATCCCCAGCCTAGACGAGCAGGACAATGGCTCACTGGGAAGCCTTGGGCTGCCCATGGAAATGACCAACTCTCCAGTTCCAGGACCAAGCAGCAGCAAACTTCATGATCTGTCACCTGTTGAATCCCTAGTTGCCTCACCCGCCAAACTCCCTCTGCCTCTGCCCCCTGAACGTAAGAACCAAATAACTCGTCTCTTTTCAGTCTGATACTTCTTGTGAAATGTGCAGTTAGCAACAGAGGGTTTTAGCTGCAGCTGTTTATAGTCAAGACATAGTTAATAAGTCTATGATAAAAAGGGAGGCTGAAGTACACCTTTACTAAATTTTCCTAGGAAATTTAATGACTTATTGTCCTACAGATACTTCTCCATCCCTCCCTGACCCAGTTATGGCCAAACAGGAGGAACGAGAAAAACGTAGGAAAGAGAAGGAAGCCAGGAAAAAGAAGAAAGAGGAAAAAGCGGCTCGTCGAATGTTGAGAGTACGTTTGTTGCTGTATGCAATACTATGTTGGGATAGTTTATATTATAATGCTTCAGGGCGCCTGGTGATGTTTTCACCCTGTAGTTTTGTGCCAATTTTGAATAAAAATACTCTGAAGAAGAGTGTGTTCATAGCAAATCAAAAAATACTTTCTCCTCTAGTGTCAAATCGCTATGTGATGGAGAGCCACCCTCGTATGCTCGCATTAATCCACCTTTCCTGACACTCAACTTGTGCTTCTTCTTAGTAAACCTTGGGGGGTCTAAAGCACATACTGGCTGCCGACCATACTGAATGATATATATTGATAAGAACAGACAGGCCATAAATTCATGGCCTAATTTGACCCTAGAGGAGAGCGTAATTGTCCTTGCTCAGAGCCCTTGCCTCCAAAGTTGATACGAAAGCGTTCCTCAAGGAATCTACATCATCAAATATTCCTCTTTATTGCATTATTCAAATTATAGGTCCAATTAGTCAGATTATAGAATGAATTGAGGAAATTCTTGATGAGTTCTTCAGACTTCTGATGATGAACTAATGTTCGTCATAATGAAGATCAAAGACCGTGATTATCAAGTACTTCAGAAAATGAAAATAAAACCATATCTGATAAGTATATACCATGTACCATATTGCAGAAAGCTATGCTGAAGAAGAGGACCTCAATTCTACCAATGGCCGAGGAGCTCATGGTAAGTTCTACCTGAATTTCATGTACCCTGCTAATATACAGGGTGGCCCATTCAAGTTGCACCATCCCAGTTTTCGCTTATTTCGCGTGTAATCAAAAACTGTCCGGGGTAAACCCCCTTAACTGTTAATAATTCTCTATCAGTCTAGCCTATAGCATTTTTTAGCGCGCTCCAAATGTGGCAAATTGGCACTAACTTCTTTTTTTCAAATCGGACACCAAATTTTTTATCTGAGATTCGGGTTCTACGCAAAATATGAATAATTTACCCCTCAGCCGATGTTTTACGCCATTTACAAAGTGCACCAAAAAATGGAAACAATTCACGCAAAAAAATGAAGCTTCACCAGCATCAAGTGTGACACATGACTTTCAACTGTTTTCTCATGCTGAATTCAGTGGTGTACTCAGTTTGTATTTTCAGAGCATCTATCAGATACTCCGAGCGAGTTTACCCTTCAGCTAGTGATATAATAAGTCAGAATGCTCGGGGATGAAAATAAAACCCGAGTTCACCATTGAATTCACCCGAGAAAACAGTTGTCATGTGTCACACTTGATGTTGGTGAAACTTCCATTTTTTTAATTTTAGGTTTATTATTTTCAATAATGAACCTTGGAAATCAACCGTGAAAAAAAAAATTCTACCCCCCCCCCCCCCCCCCCCCAAATTTGATGGTTTACGTTTCAAGATAATATGTAGAATCCGAAAATGCAACCAAATTTATGACATTTGGTTTGTAGGTCCCATTTGGGGGTCTTGTTGGTTCGTGAAGCTCGGCGTTAATTTCAGTCATCTCTAAGGGGTGAAAAATAGGGGCTGAAATCTCCAGGACGCCGTTACCTCGATTTTTTTACGTTTTTAAAAATAATTCTTGAACTTGGGAGTTTTTTGAAACGGCCCGGAGCATTGTACGTCCAGCCGTTCGTTCATAGTAAGGCCCCGAAGTTTGCACCGACAGGCTTCATCAACAGGAGGATGAATCAAATTGTATACATTCAGCCCAGATATCATTGCTAGGGATCATCTGATTATAATCACGAATGAAGTCGAGTTGGTTTACTGTGACATTATTCCATTTGAAAAATGATGGCTGTTTTGGATTTTGTTGATAGGTACTTTTGCAACTTGACCAAACGTTGAAGTATTAGTGGGTAAGTTATTACATAACCGTAAATTATTACACAGCAGTAAATTATTACACAACGGTTTATTATACTATCTACGCAGAAGGGACATCTATACAGGTAAATTATTACACAACGGTTTATTATGTATCTTATGCTTCATGAATAGCTACAAATAAATAATTAATAATTTAATTATTGAATCCCGCGCATTTGTATGAAACTTAATTCCTGGGCCAGCTCCAGTACTCCATTTAGGGCTTTCCTGGACGGAGCTCGAGGGTATTGACCACAGATAACAGTGATTACGCAGAAGGGGCATCTATACAGGTAAATAATAAGCCATTGTGTAATAATTTGCAGCGTTTTTTCTTCAGTTTCTGGCGCATTTTGGAAGTGGCGTCAAAAATCGGCTGAGGGGTCAGTTATTCATGAAATTGTGGGTAAAATCCAAATCTGAAATAAAAATTTGGGGTTCCCCATTTCAAAAACTAAGTTAGTGCCAATTTACCACATTTCGAGCGCGCAAAAAAATGAGCTTGATCGATAGGGAATTAAAAATTAAGAGGGTTTTCTTCGGACATTTTTTTATTATTCTCGAAATAAGCCGAAAACTGGGATGTTGCACCTTGGATGACCACCCTGCACTTATTGAGTTTTCGCAGTGATGATCGTCAGCACCAACGGAACTCCGATTTGATTTATTATTCTCTGAGCAATACACCTACGTATTCGGTTCGGAAAATTTTTTTGTAACACCCCTCAAAATTTTTTCTTTTACGTTTCAAGGTGTGTAGATTCCAAAAATGCAATATCCGTCCGCCATATCATCGATATCTACCATAATTTTTGGTCTAAAAAAATCGTTCTCTCGCACATAGGATCCATTTGGGCCTTAGTTGTATCCCCTACCCCAGCATCCCGATCGGAAATATATGTTATGGGTGCAAAATTTGGTAGTTTTGAGGTTTTAGTGAACTTGGGCTTGAGACTTCGTTCTTGGGGTTGAGAATCGTTCTCTTTATTTTATTACGGTGAGGAGACCAAATATGATGTTGATTTTGACCGCTGAGTGAGGGATTGATGTTCTAACGACGTTTTAACTATCAAAATTCAGTAATTATGTGTCAAAAACCTATTATTATGGATGTAATCACCAGAAATTTGTGTAAAAACTATTTGTGTTACCAGAAATAATAATTTTTATTAGCAGAAATTTGTATAATAAGGTAGTATTGACAGGTGAATACAGACAATTCACTGTTGCACTGATCGAAAGTAATTTGTCAGAAATAGCAACCTAATATTCAAGTGTAAAACCGTCAGATTAGCTTTGTGGGTCTCCACACTGAGGTCCCAATCGTTCGTATTCAGTCGAGAATAATAATCCCATGTGACAAGGAATTTGCAGCGTTTTTTAGTGGAACCGTTGGTTATTCCATTGTCAAGGACCTGGATTTGCATTATCTGCTGAACCTATCTTATTGCTGTACGTACAGTAAGTTTAGTTAGTAATCTTAGCTACAAGCATTGTATAGTTGTTGAGCTGGGTACACAGTAATCGACGTAAAGCACGTAATTTGAATTTGATTGGCTCATCAGGTTTACGCTCTATGTGCGAAGACTTTTGAACAAGTGTCCAAGGTCAAAAAATCTAGATATTTACGAATCTGCGCGTGGGGTTCTGCGAGGCGGAGGCTGGAACATGGGCTATATGCAAACCTTTACGGCCTTTGGGTTTTACATCGATTAAATGTCAGTTTGAACCCAGCTTAAGCCTTCCTGAACTTGCACTGTGTTGAGGGTGATGATGTTTCTGCCTTATGACATGTGCCTACTTCATCTACTGACTAGTTGGTACCTATTCTATTGTTTTTTTTCTTTTTAATGTTTCCTACAGTCGTCTCCAGAGCCAAGGGTTACAATAACAGAGAACACTAGTGGTTTGATTCTGCCAGCTGCTGAGAAAGGAATTCTGCTATGTGCAACCAGAAATGCAGGTGAAAGCGGAAGGAAAGCTGTGTCGTTTGCTGATGGAATTCGACCTGGTGAAGGGACGTCCCCATCTGGAGGTGAAGACCACCCCTTGTCCCCACCTCCAAACCCCATAAAAACCAAGAAAAAGAAGAAAAAGAAGAAGCGCAAGGTAGGCTGATATATAAAAGGAGTGTAAGACTTGGCTTATTTAGGCCAGGGTGATACAATATTATTACAGTTCTGTATCGGCCTTACATTTTTAAATTAGGTATTTCTTGTAGGGGGATGCCGTCAATTGCTGGTTGCATTAGAGATACAGGTTTCCAAAACGCTTGAGGTTCCAAGATTTGTGGATGACTAATAAATTATATGTACAAGAAAAATTACATCCAATGTTAATTTGCCAATATAACTTAATGAATAGGTCAAAGTGCGGATAATACGCTTGGGTCGCGGAGGGGAAGATGACGATGAAGTGGATGAAGAAAAATTGCCACCTCCACCACCTCTATCAGAGCCTCCTCCGATCTCCCATCTTGACATCTCCAGCCTTCCAGTTGGTTATGGCTACTTTGAATGTAAGCACGTTTTACGTTATTCAGTATTTTTATTAGAGGAATATTTCAGCCAACAGGGCATGCAGGTAGATTTGCATGTTTTTTGAGAAGCTCAAATGGAAATCTTGCATTATTCTGAGCAAACATTCATGTTCTTCCTCTGTTTCCAGTGATCACCGGAGAAGAGCCGGTGGTGCTGCAGCACTTCTCCCTGGCGCCCCCACCGCCTCCACCCCCACCAATACAAGTCCTTCGGTAATAGGACCCTCTCAGACTAGTTTATGTACATCTGTATATAAGTAGCTATTTTTTTCTTTAGGTATCTGTGATTGTCGCATGAGACTATTTTGAAGCTTGAAACTCAGATCACCTAATAATTTTTCCCATTTCATGAAATCTTTTTCCAATAAATCCTCCTCTAGTTTTTCCCTGCAGACCTTATCAGTAATTTCAACTGTGGACTGTTAATTGAAATGTAGCCCCCCCCCCCCCCCCCACTCCCTTACAAAGCTGTTTTATTTATTTTTGATTTTAATGAAATATAAATAATTATAAATGACAGCCTTTTGAGAATTTTGTAGCTTATACCACGGATGTCATCAGGAAGGTTTTTTCCCGACTAGTAACAACATAATAATTGAATGGTGAGTTTGAAATGTATTTGGCTTGTGCGGGTTTCGATCTTCCCTTCTTCAGTTGTTACATGTTGTTGAAATTACCATAACTTCCGGAGGAATCCGTAGTCACTAGCTGGTTGAGTACTGCAGGCGAGCCCTTTCGATGTAAGTACATCATCATCAGGCCTTCGATAGAATTCTAGACAGTTCGTCCCTATTTATGTGAAGGGAGAATTGAAAGGAGGTAAAATGTGTTTTAGCGTCCTCCGGAAGGTATGGTAATTTTACTTACAGTGCTAGTAGAAATAACCCTTTAGATTTAATGTTCCATATTAATTTACATTCCGTTAACATGGCTTATCAGCTACCAACCAACATGTTGCATTTTCACAGATAGCAGTTCCAACAAATAGTGTTCCCTCCGCTTTTAAGTTTTCCAGCTGTATATGAGGGAATAGTTAATCAGTGGGACGCTTGAGAGAATGAATGAGTAACATGGAGGGCTAGTGCCTGTGCATTCAACATGGATTCTGAGGATAACAGCTTTTCGTGGTTTCAACAGCTTCACTGGTTTGGTATTCTATGAAAACATGGAAATGTAGAGCAAAGCTTAATGTCCAGTTGAATTTTCTTTGACCAGAAATTTAATGTTATGTGCAATAATGCATTTTACCTAGTGACATGCACTGTCGTTCAGGATGTAGAGTCGTAGTAGAGAGTTCCTAATATTAACGACTCTTCGGTATCGGTTACTGTACCGAAGTGCGTATTGACTTCACCGTATCACAATCCAATATTAGTTGTATCACTCATAGCTGCGTCGGTGAGAACTGTTGCCTTTGATAGGCGACAGCAATTTGACTTGGTATGTGAATTTCTTCCGAATTAACAGCTACCTCTTACAGTTCGTTCTTTATAAAAATTACATAAATTGTATTGAAATTGCTGCTATTTTGGCACGGATACAAAATTTCAGATGTTTGAAAAATAATATATTTTGTTGCTTCATCTCGTTCTGTGTTTCCAGCGATCGCCTATTCTTTTTGAAAAGAAACCGTTTCAAATCCATTTCACACGACCTTATTTAGCCCCCCCCCCCCCCTCCCCCATAATTTATGAAGCAATGAGGGATCGGTAGTAGAGCTTTGTCATCATGAAATTTGGCGGGTGCATACCTACTTCTTGAAAACCAATACTACAGTAGAATCCTGATGTATTATTCCTTCCGGTTTCACTACTATTTCAGATGAGGGATTGCGTTACTTAAAGATGCACAGTGATGTCTCGGATATTGGCCAGCTGAGGTTAGCATGTGCTCTGTTCACCCTAACTAGCTGCCATATCTCTCTGCGATGCGATCATGTTTAGTACACATTGTATACTAGGAACTCTCTAGCGAACTGGTATGCACCTAACTGGATGCTTCTAAATCCAAAGTAACATCGTTTCAACCTTGAAACTGTTGAGGGAGAAAGAATTGGAAGAGAGAGGTATTGTATCGAAACTCATCCAGACATGAATAATGAATATTAATAGGTGCATATCCCAATGATTTCAATAATGATTCTGCTTATATATCGTGTGTAACATCAACATTTAATTTCGTTTCATAGTATTTATGTAATAATCTATAAAAAATCTGAATTTATTAATTGTTGGGTTTTTATATGTATATAAAAATTTTGTAGACAATTTTCTAGTACAAAATTGAAAAAAAAAATTCAATTGTATCACAGCTGAAATGTTTTATTCCCTCTAAGTTTTTTGGAAGCCCTTTCCACAGGTTTAGTCATGAAGTTCTTTCCGAGGAATGAGATTCGAAAGTCATCGAGGACAATTTCAAAGCGGCAGGGCAATTTTGGCACACCTGGAACAATACCACAAAAACTTCGTTACAACAGGAAACTTCCTTATTGTCGCTAGTTCGAACTAACAATGACGTACGAGTAAATACTGTCGACCTGGCCCAAACCTGCATGATTTGGAGCCCTGTCAAGAGATGCGTCTGCAGAGGGCCAAAAAATCAATTATTCAACTGACAACGATACTGCGGTACACTCATATCTCTCTCATTTCGAATTTTCATAGAAAACTATAATGTCTTCCAAAATGAGACGGTAGACAGATATTTACCTACTTTTCCAGTAAACTGCGATAAAGGTTGATGAGATGTTTTCCAGTCAGAAGGATCTACTTACACCTAGTGATGTTATCTCTGCCCAGCAGTTTCAGGGTGTTCTTGGTTTCGAAAATCAGGATACCCCCAATGCCAACGAGTGAAGGAGCGGTCGAGCTCTTGACCGAGATATATGCTCCATGGAAATCGGCTTTGTAGATCGAATGGGAAACATCAGCGTATTGTGGACTGGTGACGTCGCCTGTAAACCTGCTGGAAGAAAGCAAGAAGGTGGTAACAATTCAAGACTATAACAGCGAGAAAAGAAAAGTCAAAATTTGATTATGAATGGTCAATTACCATGTAGGTACAAAGAACACTTGGTACGTATTAGGTACTGATTTTATAATCACCTCCTCTACGCGTTTGAGAAAGTTGAGGGAAAAGTTGCTTTATGGATGAAAAAAACACGTACAAGAACAAGGTGATTCAAAGAAGCTGCTTGCTTACGTCACACGTCTCATCCTCTGCCACTGGCCTGTCAGTCAATCAGAACCCATATCCCTACTAGGTGTGCATATCCAATGACAAAAATCGACAGTTTCTCCATCCATAGTACCGGAAGTTTTCGATATTACCTATCGGCAACATCGGCAAAAATATCGATGTATCGATATTTCTCAGAAAGTAAGCCAAAATGCCAGGGATGTTGCAGGAAGAGTAAAAGTGTATGAAAACGCCAAACTGAACAAAAATAATAGTTCTGTTGAATTTAGATATCAGCTACGATCACTTGACCAGGTAGCATCACTTGACCTAAAACGTTTATGGGTCATTCTCCCAGAAACCTAAAATCGCTGTCCAGAAGACTTTGTGCCTTTTGTGTTGCATTTATGGTTCTAAAAAAAAATGCATAAAAAACAAGATAGTGTGTGCTTTAATATCAGTATCTAGTGGAAATATTAGAATAATTCTAGGTACTCTTAAAAAATCTTGGAATAGTGAATTTTTCATTCACTCACCTTGTCCAAACTGGAAGTTCCCTACTTCAACTCTCACTACGTCGGTAATAGACATTGATTCGGCTGTTAAAAACAATTGTACATGATTCGTTGATACCTCTAGATCCTAAAGTCGACCGGTTCAGATTTTTAACTGAATTACTATCACAGCAGTGATTTTTCAAGGTTGTGTCCGAGCTTCTTGATTCATTCACTCACCTCGGTAGATTTTCTCCGCTAATGGCGGGAAGCGCGTTATTTTGGCGGGAAACTGAATTGTAGGCCGAACGCGTGTCTATCAGCTGATCATTCGCTCCAAATCGGAGAAGCCAGCCAGTTACCTACAGACCTCCGAGCGAAAAAGTGTTCAGCTGAGCGTGCGCGTGTTTTAATTGAACTTCATTCACTCACCCTCATCAACAAGTTAAGCAATTTAGATTATTTTTTTCTGGCACCATGACTGGGTGCGCCATGATAAACTCTAAATACGCTACCCTTCTCTTTCTCGATAAAATCATCACCAATCCGAGAAACAAAAATTGATCATGTTTTCTTCATTCACTCACCTTTCATTCACTCACCATGCTGGTGGCGAGTGAATGAATACTGAAGCGTAGGAATGAACATGTGGCTGCATTCAATAGTTTATCTACTTTTATGTTCGATAACATTCAGTAGAAGGGTGGTGTTTTGTTAGCGATTTAAAATAGAGGATTTAATGCTGAATTGAATGTGTTTTTTCCGTTTTGCTCTACGATGAATAGTTTGGGAAGTCATGACACACATGGCAGTAAAAATTCGTTTTAAATTACTTCTACACCATAGCTTTCATAGATACGAATGGTTTTCAACTTACACCCTCTTCTCATGGGCCCCCCCCCCCGGAAATTCCCTCCCCATAATTCATTCCCTCACCTGACAGTTTTCATTCATTCACTTCATTGTTCATTCACTCACATGCCTATTTTCTTAATTATTTTTTAAATCGCTAATTAGGTTGTGTTCTGAGTTGCTGGGTATCACAGTATGTTCGATTTCAATAGAGGACGGCTTCCAATTTTTTGAGGCCACGTATTTGCTCCTGGAAATTTTGAGATTCAAAAACTTCAAATTCTAGGTTTCTGGGAGAATGACCCTTATAGACCTATTCCTAGCAGAAATAGGTTCAAATGGCATTATTTTCACTCATATTTCTTGGAAAGCTTGGAAACCAAATAGGATAAGAATATTATTATCTGTAAACCCAAAGTTTGTATGTAGGTACCTATTTCTTGAGTGGATGGCCAAACGACTGAACGGATAATGATGCGGTTTTTTTCTGGCGTGCTCTACAAACACCGGTGGGTAACATGGGCTACACGAACAACTCAGCTCAGAACTATTTCTTTCCTTATCAACCTACCTACAAGGCTCAAATTTGGAATGGAGCTTCCGTGGGACTGCTGGGTAAGAATGACAAAGTGGGTCCCCGCCCTGAATCAGCTGGGTGAGCTCTGAAAACAGTTTCTTTACCGTTCATCGTGCATGCACGGGTAATCGAGCTGGTAATTTATAAGGATAATAATATTATTATAGATAGGTATATAATACACGGGGTCTACAAACGCCGCCTGTGCTTTAATAGCTAAGTACATTTTCAGCAACTTCACTCCCAACAATTGTCCTCATAGGATCAGTAGGGCAGTGTGGTAATGGTATCCTTCAAAGTTTTAGAAAATGTGAAGCCTTCTCCATTTATCCAGCTGGCTCTGAACTCTGTTGGGAAGCTGAGGAACTAATCTTATCAACATTTTGACAGCCAATTAAACAAATGCCGCTCATTTCGAGTTTCACAGATTTGAAAGTGTTTTCTTGTAATAATATATTTGCTACGCCTTCAAAAGCAATTAGTAAGTTCGCTAACCGGTAAAAACAAGTCCGAATTATCACAATTCAATAAGTTTGTGGAAAAATGGATTCTGGATGATGATATTGAACGATATAGGGAATCCCATTCCTCCCTATTTCCCATTTGTGAAAATGTTTGGGTCAAAAGTTGATGTAAACCTTAAAACTTCTGGAAAAGAAAAAAAATACCAATTTTTGAAGTGCTGTACCTCGGAAACTATTAGACCTACAGAGCGGCGGTTGAGCACAAATTGTGGCAAGTTTAGTATAGGTACCTACTTAAAAGAAAGGTATGAGTGATTTTTTCGCTACCACACATACAGAGCGAAAATTTCGCTGTTTTTTGCGAATAACTCATAACACACCAGATCTAGATACCTCCAGATCGAATTCAGCACCCCCAACAAACATAAGTAACGATAATGAAACTATGTACAGGATTTTTCGCAACGAGAGGCCCATTTTTGACAACATTTGACTGGGCTAATATCATATTATAAACTAGAATAGTTTACAAAGACACTAGAGAAATATCACATAGGTAGGTAAAAATAATACAAATAAAGAACAATGTTTTGGAAAATAATGCCAGAAGAATAACTGACAGAGAAACAGCAAAAAGAGTCAACGCTAATCAATAGGTAACTGAAGAACAATGCAATCAAGCCAGTCTCCCAAAATATGGTCAGTGGCATTCTTGAGGAAAACTACTGTTTTGCATGGTCGGTCATCAACCAGTCTGCATCAGAAAACGACCTCAGATGGCACGTAGAGTAGATAATAATGATGAAGTTGTTACATATTGGAATGCGAATGCGTAAAAAAAGGTAACTTCCGATAAAAAAATGAAGATAAAACTTCTGATATATCTGCGTCAATTATTGATTATCGATATACCGAGCCAAAATATCGATAGTTCGATATTACGGTATCGAATCGGGCAACAGCAGGGCCCCTTTCCCCACAACTTTGGAAATCTCAAAATATGAAGGGGTCATAATTTTCCCGATTAAAGCTAGGCTCTCATGGAGACGCAATTCCGGACTGCAGTCTGGCAGGGCTACGCGTTCTGCAATGCTATTGGCCAACGCAAAATGGATTATTGCAACGCAATGTCTAGGATAATAGGTATATCAAAATCTCCAGATATTTTCCGCTGTCGGATCTGTTGCCGTAACTGTGCAGAGGTTACTGCGCACACCTCTCCTGTTTGGTTGTTCAGCCATATTGAAATTCGACATTTGTGGTGGATTTTGTGGTTTCGAGCTCGAAACAATTGTTTTTTGCGTTTGCGTTTTGTTATGATTCTGCTGCCATGTGAACGCCTTTGCGGCAAAAATTCCGGCAAACGCGTCATATCTAGCTTTAGTCCTATGATCGTCTATCTCACATCATAAACTATTGAGAAAAAATTGAGAAGCCATCAAAAGAATGGCTAGGTGGCAAGTATATCAAGATTGGAATAGGCCAACAGGGCAGTAAAATGCATATTCCTGCCTGACATGCTAGGTACCTACTTCACTTTCGGGATGAGTGATAGCCATCATTCTAGATATGGGTGACCTAAGATGGAATTGATTTAGGTTTTTTTCTTTGTTTTAGAGTTACTAGGTCTAAACAAAACCAGCCAATAGAGTGTGCTGTGCTGAATGAATACATGCCAAGTCTTCCATCTATGAGAACCGCGGAAGAATCAGAAACCGCATCCTTGGCGATGTTATGAATATTTGCTGTAATTCTATGCTTTAATCGACTAGAAACTTCCAAATAGTCACAAGCCTGCAGGGTACGAAACTTCGTATTTTTAAAAAACTGCAAATTATCACATAAAGGTTTATTATTTATACCTGTATAGATGCCCCTATACAGGTAAATAATAAACCGTTGTGTAATAATTTGCAGAGTTTTTTTTTGCACGGTTTTCTGTGGTCAATACCCTCGAGCTCCCCCCACGAAAGCCCTAAATCTAGTATGGAGCCGGCCCCGGAATTATGTTTCATACAATGCGCGGGATTCAATAACTCATCATTAATTATTTGTAGTTATTCATGAAGCATAAGGTAAGGTTAATAAACCGTTGTGTAACAATTTACCTGTACAGATGCCCATTCTACGTAGATAGTATAATAAACCGTTGTAAAACAATTTACTGTTGCGTAATAATTTATCGTTGTGTAATAATTTACCCAATAGTACTTCGATCCATCATCACAGAACAGCCAACTCGACTTCATAAAGCCATCCAAGATTATAATCAGGTGCTCCCTAGCAATGATAATATCTGAGCCGGATCTATACCGTTTGATTCACGACCATGTTGACGAAGCTTTTCGGTGCAAACGAACGGCTGGTCGTTCAATGCTCCGGGTGGTCTCAAAATTATTTACTTAGTTCAAGGTCAATTTAAAAACGTTTAAAAAACCATACCTACCCTTCTATTGAAAGTTTTCAAGGGCGTTCAGAACTTCGAGGACCAACTAGACCCCAAACGGGACGTACAAACCAAATTTCATGAATTCTGGTTCATGGTAACTAAGAAAAGTGCCAAGTACGTCGTACGGATAGAAATTTTTTATTCGATTTTCGGATTCTACATACCTTGAAACGTAAACCATCAAATTTTGAGGGGGAGGGGTAACTTTTTTTTCATGCTAGATTCCTAATGTTTACTATTCAAAATAGTAAATCAATAGACTTGATGGAAGCTCCCGACCTAAAGAATTGATCCGAATTCCATACACTCATTCAGGCCAACTTATTCTGCGACATCTCTGCCTACCTATTAAATCGTATGTATAACAACACTAAAGAAGCCAAATAGAAGAAGATAATTTTCACCCTCAACCTCTTATTTTCGAACTTCCGGTGGGTAGCAAAATTTTCCTCACAGGCAGTGAGTTTCCACAATTTATCAAAAGTGATTTAGTTCTACATTCCTTCGTCATTCGTTTCTCGACTCACAGGTCCCAAAATTTCCCTGTTCACGCCCATAATTTTCAGACTCCGCCTTTCGGAGGCGCTGCCTGGCCTACTTGTCAGAGTTTGCACTTTAACAACAATAATTTATTTTTTCCCCCTACCTTTCTTTCTTCTTTTTTTCAAATCTTGCTTCACTTTTCTTTCCCTCTTTTCTTGCTTTCGATTTCTCTCTGTTTCCCCTCTCCTCCTATCCTTTTTGTTCAGGTAACAGATATATCATTTTACAACTATATATTACAATTACTTAAATGTTATTACTCAAGCTGCATGTTCCTATATCTGATACTATGTGGAATGTTCTAGGTGGGACCTAGGTCCTTTTACATTCTGTAATAAATATTTGATTGATTAATATATTAGAACACGTAAAAATCTACTGACCCGATGTTTTTAAGGCGAGAGAGATTCAGGTACCCTTCCATATAGCTCTTCCACATTTCGTGAAGATGCAGCAAGTCCTTATACTGTAAGCCTTCCCGCTCTATGCTGTACAGGCCTAACGCTCTTTTCTTTGTGTTACTCAGGGTTTGATTTTTAGGGCATCCTTTCCTGCGGATCCGCTTCTTGAAAACTTGTCGCTCTTTGGAGAGTGGAAACCTCTGGAAAACACGATTTTCAAATTAATTAGACATTGATGTAAACCAATGTTAAAAAACTAGTCATTTCAATAAACATACTTTGCCTAATTCTTCGGTGAGATTATTGCTGTCAACTCTCCTCAACCTGCTCATCAAGAAAAATTTGGTGGCACTGTCGGCCTCTTCGGTCTCGTCACCATTTTTTGAAGCCTCCGCCGAGGTGCCAAGTACATCTCGGGGAAGTTTTGCAAAGGTGTGATCTGAAATCAACAGTAGGTTACAGCCCAAATGAAATCAAGCAGCTCGTTAAAGAATGTTTGGACGGAGTGAGTACATTATCAACAGGGTAGGGGCATCCACGTTCATCAAGCATGTAGCTGTATTACCACCGATTATTACTCAACTAGTTATCCAGTACCACCAAGCCTCGTTAAAGCTCAAAGAAAAAAGGGGTGAACCAGAGTCCAAGCGCTGGATTTGTGGGTGGTCAGGCAATGGGAATCCTTGAGAAAAGTAATCCGGGGGGATTGCTGATCCCCCTGAGGACCATCGATCGCGACGAACGACGCTTGCACCTACCTACCTCAATGTAAAGCCCAGCCTGGTAACCAGCCTCAGGTACTAACGGCTAATGATAGGTATGAGTTCTCATTCATACCTATAAACAACCACGATTGACAAACAGGAAAAAATGACAACACAAATTGTGAATGTTCATCCCAACCGTAGGTGGATTCACACAATCCATTCAACTGAAGGTCGAATTTACCTCTCATTCCCTGAATCTAGAAGATCGTCGCATGAATGAAACTCGCAGTACAATGAAAAATTAGATAGGCGGTCGTCAATGCATGACTACAAATTTATTGTCTTCCGTTCTAACACAAACAAGAAGACGCATCACATCGAGTTGAAAGGAAACGAGGCTAAGCACTTATTCCACAGTCAATACTAAAAGAAGGCACTTAATTATTCATATAAACATTTACGCAAATGTTTTGGATATTTTTAGTGTGGAAAATCGTTCGTTCTTTGGATTGGAACAGGTATTATGCTATTATGCTATATTATGGAAATTCTCAGGAAGGTGGTGGTGGCTTCGTTGTCTTCCTTTGGATGTCGGACATAGGAGTTGGTTCTCAGCCTAGCTGCTCCTCCTTTCTTTCGTCGAAAACAAAATATTCGAAGAAGATCTTCTTCTTCTACTTTTCTGTAGTTGGCATTTGATCCCTTTGATCACTATTTTCGTCTTCACAAACTGGAAAAACTTTCTCTACACAACTGATGTGATACTGTAGTTTTACAGCAATGAGATCCGAAATTCCTCCAAAAAACGCTGCAAATCCCTGCACAACGGTTTATTATTTTGTATAGAATACCCTTCTGTTACAGATCACAGCTCTATGTATAGATAACCCGTCTATATAATATGATAATATGTACTATTCTATTATATGCATATTATGTAGATCGCAGACACTCCGTAGGTTAGTACCTAACCCCGTACTCGTTACTAGGTACCTACCTAAGGCCGTGTCCTACGTGGATCTGCCGCGCGCGTCAACGCGTCGGAGCTTTCGGGCGTTCACACAAATCGCGTCGTCATGCCGCGCGGCGAAAAAAAAGGTGTCCTACGTGAAAACGCGAGACGCTTCGTATTTCAGTGGACGCCGACTGTCAAGTATTGTCACCTGTTCTTTTATTTTTACTGCTTTATTTTTGATTACGTTCAAGTATCAGGCAGACATTTATGCAATATTTTCTGAGCCTAAGTTGTCCTACTACTACTAGTTGATATTGTATAATAATTCTAGGAGACTTAAAAAAAATAAGAGTACCAAATACAGTTTGTTTCTAAAAATCACGTATTGTTATTTTATAAACATCTCATTAAACGTAGGTACATAGGGGGGGGGGGGGGGGGGGTACTTGCTTGCCATCCTAGATTGTTGCGATACTTCGCCCCAAGCAGTTTGCACCAAATCACGGTTTTTATAGTGTTATTTATTTATTTTTTCATTTATTGGCAATATATCATAAATAAGTACATAATGGAGATAAATATACAAAATAATTAAAAATACTAAAAAAAGCCGAATTTGGGAGACATTTTAATTAGAGAAATTGCCCACCAAAGAATAAGTTCGGAAGAACTTGTGCTCTTCGGTGTACCGGTTATTCCAAAGACACGGCCGCTTTTGGACTTCTGCAGTTAACATTTCCATCACACAAAATACACAAAAACACGGTCTTCTACACAGCAATTAACAGAACAAACGAGATAAACAAATCAAACGCGGCGTTTGACGCGAGGCGGTGACGGTAAAAATCAAACTAGTTTGGAAATCAAACCGAAGCGTTCAACGCTGTCGCGACAACGCGCCGTCCGAATCACGTGACAATTTCCATGGTTTTCATTGGTCTGCGTCTTCAACGCGCCAACGCCCGAACGCTCCGACGCGCGCGGTGGATCCACGTAGGACACTGGGTTAATCACGAGTTAAATGTTGCTAAAATAATTCTGCCGATGACAAACAGTACCTAACAAAAAGAAACACACATAATGAAGTTCTGAAAAGAAATTGTTGATGAGGAGTGAAAAAAGTTGCAAAAGTACCTACCAACAAACTCCAGCCCCTTCTACGTAGATGGTATAATTTACCGTTGTGTAATAATTTACCGTTGAGTAATGATTTACCGTAGTAATAATTTACCAATCAATAATACTTCAACGTTTGTTCAAGTTTCACTACCTACCAACAAACTCCAATAGAGCCATCATTTTTCAAATTAAATAATATCACAGAACAACCAACTCGACTTCATACTCCGCCAATATAATCAGGTGATCCCTACCAATGATTGACCGTATTCACAAATTCCTATTGTGGGCGCGTCTCTGGTTACGAGATTTGGTTTGAATTGTATACAATTTCATTCACACTGGAGTCGAAAATGCCTGTCGGTGCAAACTTCGGGGCCTTACTGTGAACGAACGGCTGGACGTACGATGCTCCGGATGGTCTTAAAAAACTCGCAAGTTCAAGAACTATTTAAAACCGTAAAAATATTTACGTAAAAAAATGGTATAGGCGTTTTGAAAATTTCAACCACTAATTTGAACCCCTTAGAGATGACTCACAGTAACGTCGAGCTTCGAGGACCAACTAGACGCCGAACGGAACCTATAACCCGAATTTCATCAATTTTTTTTCATGGTAACTAAGAAAAGTGGCCCGTACGGCGTACGGCGTACGGCGGACAGACAGAAATATTTTTATTGCAGTTTTGGATTCTACATATCTTGAAACGTAAACCATCAAATTTTGAGGGGGGGTAAGAATTTTTTTTTTCATGCTCGATTCCAATGGTTCATTATTGAAAATAATAAACCAAAAATTAATTCACTTGCCTTTGATATGGCCATCCTATATTTGGTAATTTCTATTAAAAATAAGTTGAGCTTTTCTTGGTTTCAACTTTCAAATTGTTTTACTATAACAATTTACGGTTACAATGAACACTGTACTCTTGGTCTTTTGACATTTTCATGTCTTTGCCCTGGCACATAGCACAAAAAACTGTCACGAAATTGCGTAACGAAATTGTGTTACAGTGCCTTTATAATGATTTCCGCTTACAACGACCCCGTTGTTAGGTTTGTTCATTTTCTACACTTTTTAACCCACAAAAATCGTTCACCACTCGTTGGAAAGCTCTCGATTTAACGAACATTTTCATGTTCTCCATAACATATTGACTATACGAATAGCGGAGCTATGGGCATAACTGTTCTCATATTTTGTTTACAAACTAATGATCGTGAGTGTAGAAGATAATTAATCCGGAATCGTCTATTTTATTGAAATTAGGTACCTACCTCTTAATATTAATAATGTCAAAAGCAATAGGTAAAGACATGAAAATGTCCCAATGCGTTGCAGACTCGTATGCAAGCGTTTTTTACCCAAAATATCACTTTAGGTCTAAAAAATTCGTTCTTTCGCACGCATGCTCCATTTGGGCCCTAGTTGTGTCTGGAACCTTTGCAGTCCGATCGTAATATTTATCGTCCAATCAGTGAATCAATAAAACATGTTGCAGTATCGGTATTTGTAAACACGTCCAAGAGGGCACTGTTTTATTTCTTTCTGTTTTTCCAACAAACAATCATCAAAAACCACCAGTGAATTAGGATTGCATTCATCAACAGGCACATGATCTTCGCACTGCTCGAAATAGAAGCAAATTTTCCAATCGGCTACTAAATTAATAATCAGGTACCTAATCTAAATAAATCATGTTATTGCAGTTTTGGATTCTACATACCTTGAAACGTAAACCATCAAATTTTGAGGGGGGGGGTTTCAACAAATTAGCGCACACCGTATCAAGACAATGTGGCGGTACAACGTGTACCTACATTAGTTATTTTATGTTTGTTAGTTACGAATCACATTGTCCAAATTGCAATTCTCATTTCTAGTCGAAATCTCAACTTGAATAAAGCCTTACAATTCGCAAGGTTTGTTTCCGTACAATTTATTCAAGTTGAGATCTTAATGGATCGTTTTCTGAAACCTGACCGGTTTGAAATATTGCCGGGCTCTCCAGGAGCAGCCAAAGCATGGGCTCACTGGGCAAGAACGTTTGAGAATTTTCTCTTGTCTGCAACAACAAAGGATCCGGAAGTCACAGAAGACGCAAAACTTCATCTGCTGGTAAACCACATCTCCTACGATGTATACCAACTTGTTTCTGAAAAGGTAACCTATGCAGATGCAATCAGCACTCTAAGAGCCGCATACATCAAACCACAGAACGAAATTTTCGCTAGGTATAAACTTGCAAATAGGAAACAAGGAATCGGTGAATCGATTGACCAGTACGTACTAAGTCTGATTGAGTTAGGTAAAGAATGTGAATTCAAAGCCGTTGATGCAGAAACTCATCGCGACCTTTGCATACGAGACGCATTCGTGAGTGGGTTAACATCTAATACGATCCGTCAGAGGTTATTGGAAAACTTAACGTTAACCCTCCAGCAAGCCCTAGAGAGTGCTCGATCGTTGGAATCTGCTCAAAACCAAGCCGCTCATTACTTATCAGCGTTCAGCACAAACATAGACTCAGTTGCTGCTATCTCTGAAAATTCAACCCAAGTAGCTGCTGCTTCTAGTACAAATCAAAAATGTTATTTTTGTGGTAGACCTCGACATCCAAGATCAGTGTGTCCCGCAGTTGCAGAAAAATGCAAAAATTGTGACAAGGTGGGTCATTATGCCAAAGTGTGTCGTTCTAAACCAAAGCTACAGAAAAATACGTCAGCTTCAATAATGCCACAACTATCTATTAGTTTTGTGTAATAGCACAAATAATTCAGTGGCAACACTGTTCACTGTTACCATCTATCATGAGTGTGCATTTTCTCATTATCTCTCTTGTGCAGTTCTCCAAATATAATATACTTCGTTCAGTGCGTTTGTTAAATCACATCACGTAATTATAAAATCCCGATTCCACTAACGTATATTATGCTCCCTTCTCCAATAGGTTATGTCGCCCAGACAACGTGACGGGAAAGTGATTTGGTGATTTTACCAGGACTTCGTTTCAAATCTACTTTGGTGATTTTACCAGGACTTCGTTTCAAATCTACTTTGGTGAAATGGGTGAGTCAAGTTTATCTTCTCTCGCGAGCCTAGAAAAATTGAAGGGTCGTGAAAATTACAACACTTGGAAGTTCCAAATGACCAATTTATTGAAACACGAAGGTCTTTGGAAATATGTCGAGGTTATGGAGGACGCTGGTGTAGAAGATAAAACGCCAGCCGACCAGAAGGCTCGTCAAGAAGAGAAAGCTCTTTCTAAAATAAATCTTTCCATTGACAAAGCTACCTACCCGCACGTTATGAACGCAAAAACTGCAAGAGATGCATGGTGTTCTCTTCAAAAGGCATTTGAGGACAAAGGACTGCACCGTCGTTTGCGTTTGCTACGTCTTCTTTGCTCAATCAGACTCGAAAAATTTACGTCTATGGAGCAATATGTGAACGAGGCTATGTCTCTCTCACAAGAACTTGCTTCGGCTGATAAGGCAATCGACGACGAGCTACTTGCGGCTATTATGCTTCAAGGATTACCAGAGTCATATGAACCTATGATCATGGCTTTGGAAAATTCTGCAACAAATATAACTAGCGATTTTGTAAAAACAAAACTTTTACAGGACACTAAATGGGACAGTTCTCGGGTTCATACTCAAGAAAGTGCTATGTATACCCAGAAGAAAAAACCTTATTGTTTCCGGTGCCGCAACAAGGGTCACTGGAAAAATCAATGTCCAATGAATCAGGACCCAGGAGGCAAACAGACCCAAAACCATCAGCAGCAACGACAACACCCCGAGCAGAAAGGCCAAAAAGGAAATGAAAATAAACAAAAGTCCTTGATCACTGCTCTCGGTGTTGGCATGAATGACGAACACTGGTACATCGACAGTGGTTCAACTGCTCACTACTGTGCTCGTCATAACTTGTTTGATATATATGAAGGTATTCAGACCGAAAATGAAATATCTGTCGCGAGTGGTCAAACCTTAAAAATTAAGGGACAGGGTCGGGTTCCTATTATTCTGAAAAATGGCAAAGAAAGCATGGTCTCTGAAGTCACACATGTACCTGGTTTATCGGCAAATCTCCTTTCCGTGAGTTCACTTGTCAAGAAGGGATTTTTCGTTACTTTCGACAAGAATGGATGCAAAATCTATGACAATCCGGATTATTCAATTCAGGGAGAGCCCTTTGCTACTGGCAGTCACTATGATGGTCTCTTCAAGCTTGATGTCAGGAAACCTGAATGCGCAAATGCTATCTACACCGTCCCCAAGGAATCTGACCAAAATTTATGGCATCTGAGGTTGGGTCACCTCAACCATCACAGCATGAATTTATTGCGCAATGGACTAGCTGCAGGTGTGAAGTATAAGGATCCGGGAGCTCCACAAATCTGTACGAGCTGCGTCAAAGGCAAAATGTCACGCAAACCGTTCCCATACAACCCTGATAAGCAAGTGGCTGAATCTAAGCTATCACTGATCCATTCGGACATAGCAGGGCCTATTCTTCCTTCGTTTGGAGACAAGAGGTATATGTTGACATTTATTGACGACTATTCTCGGAAAACATTTGTTTATTTTTTAGAAAACAAAGGTGAGGCTCCAACCAAGTTTGAGCACTTCAGAGCTCATGTCGAGCGTCAGTCTGGCTGCAAAATAAAAACAGTTCGGACGGACAACGGGTCCGAATATTGCAACTCAGCCATGACTAAAATATGTCAAAACTATGGTATCAAGCATGAACGTACTGTTGCCTATTCACCAGCCCAAAACGGACTCGCAGAACGCTATAACCGCACGATTTTTGAAAAAACCAGAGCCATGATGGAAGAGGCAAATCTAGACAAAAGATTGTGGGCTGAATCAGCCAATACGGCTGTATACTTGCTAAATCGCTCGCCTGCCAAAAAGATAAAGGGTGCGACGCCGGAAGAGAAATGGACTGGCAAGCAAGTCAACCTTGGTCACCTCAAGCTATTCGGTTGCAAAGCATACTGCCACGTACCCAAACAGAAACGATCTAAACTTGACCCAAAAGCTAAAGAGTATTTGTTCGTAGGGTACAGCGAAACCTCCAAAGGTTATCGTCTTTTTGACCAAGAAACATCTGAAATAACTATTGCACGAGATGTGGTCTTCATTGAGCAAATCCCAGTTGAAAACAAACGGAGTCAAGGGATAGCTGCGACTGACACTCACAATGTCTTTGATTTGGTTCTTGGCCTCAACACCCATTCAGGAAAGAACGAACAACCTAAAGAAACTGAAGAAGCTGCCAATACAAAGGACCAAGTACCATCACCAAGTACTTCAGACACAGCATCACAAGACGCTGCCACATCATCATCAGATGTAATCACAGAGGACATCCGTACCAAGGACATGACTGCTGACGTTACGTCTCAAGAAGAGCAATCAAGTTTCCATTCCTGTGGTACAAATGACTCTATCCCAGATTTACCAACTATCGATTTGGTGAGTGATTCTGATTTAGATGACATAAGTTCTGAAGATACAGACAATAATCTTGTTCCGGAGAACTCTAGGTATCCAAAGCGTGCTCCTCATCCTAATCAAAAATATAGGGATTATGAACTTAATTTGGATAATGCTTTTTCTGCAGTTCACTTTGATTCTGAGCCAAACTCGGTTGCTGAGGCTCTTTCTAGTCCTGATGGGAAATTATGGCAAAAGGCTATGGAACAAGAAATTCAGTCTTTAAATCAAAATGGAACATGGATATTAGTAAACAGACCTCCCAATAGAAATATTGTTCAAAACAAATGGGTATTCCGTATTAAACGAGACAAAGATGGAAAAATTGCTCGTCACAAAGCCCGTTTAGTCGCTAAAGGTTTTTCGCAGAAATTTGGCCAGGACTATACGGAAACTTTCTCTCCTGTGATTAGGTATAGTAATCTCAGATTATTATTTGCTATAGCTGTTGAGCTTGATCTCGAAGCAGATCATCTTGACGTTGAAACTGCATTCCTTAACGGTGATATTGACGAGGAAATCTTCATGGCTCAGCCTGAAAGTTTTGAAATTCCTGGCAGTGAAGGTAAAGTGTGCCTTTTACGTAAAGGTCTTTATGGTTTGAAACAATCCAGCCGGTTATGGTTCAAAAAGGCTAATGACGTACTTTTGAATGCTGGTTTCGTAGAATCAAAAATCGAACCTTGTATTTTCTTCAAAGTATCAGAAAAATCCATTATTATTGTCGCACTTTTTGTAGATGATTTCTTTGTATTCTACAATAACAAAAAGGAAGCTATAAAATTAAAGTCTGTATTGAGTGAAAATTTCAAAACCAAAGATTTAGGGCCAATTTCGCATTGTCTTGGTATGAAAATTGACCGCGATCGCAAGAGTAAAACTTTAAAAATAAGTCAAGAGCAGTACATTGCCAAACTATTGACCAAATTTCACATGTATGACGCGAAAACTGTTAAAACGCCTATGGAACAAAACCATAAGTTTTCAACTGAGGGAGAGTTTTATGATGTTCCCTACCAACAACTGATAGGTTCTTTATTATACCTTTCTGTATGTACTCGTCCAGACATAAGTTTTTGTGTGACATTTCTAAGTCAATTTAATGTTAAGCACACTAAAGAACATTGGTTGGCTTGTAAACGAATCCTGAGGTATTTGAGAGGTACCAAAAGCATGGGTATTGTTTTTCAAAAGACTGGCAAGCATCTCACAGGCTATGTCGACGCCGATTGGGCAAATAATGAAATAGATTCTAAATCTTTTTCAGGATTTATTTTCAAGCTCGCCAATGCACCCATCTCATGGGAATGCAAAAAGCAAAATTGTGTTTCGTTGTCTTCTACTGAAGCCGAATATGTTGGAATTTGTGAAGCTACCAAAGAAGCAGTTTACTTTAATGGCCTATTTCAAGAAATATTTCCAAAATTGCATTCCTGTCCAATTGTTTCTAATGGGCCAATCCAATTGTTCAATGACAACCAGAGTGCAATCAAACTTTCAGAAAACCCAGTTTATCACAAGCGAACAAAACACATACGTGTTAAGTACCATTATGTTCGTGATATGGTTGAACAACGTGTAATTGGATTAAATTACATGCCTACTGAGGACATGGTCGCGGATGTTCTTACTAAGGGTCTAGGTTTGACCAAACATTCTCGTTGTTGTTCTGATATGAATATGAAAGTTTAAAATGTTGCGCCATTTTGATGTAAAATGTAAATGTACCAAATTCTAAAGTTTGCATTTTTGTTGTTAACTGTGCATCAGCTGGGTTGTTGTGTTGCCAACCAATTGCATGCTTTTTTCTCTATTTGCCCTATTAAGGGAGAGTATTAGTTTTGTGTAATAGCACAAATAATTCAGTGGCAACACTGTTCACTGTTACCATCTATCATGAGTGTGCATTTTCTCATTATCTCTCTTGTGCAGTTCTCCAAATATAATATACTTCGTTCAGTGCGTTTGTTAAATCACATCACGTAATTATAAAATCCCGATTCCACTAACGTATATTATGCTCCCTTCTCCAATACTATCATCTCTCCTCTCGGCATCAGTATCATCTCTCCAAAAAGCAATCACTCCTATTCAAATCAATAATATTCCTGCCAAAGCACTAGTAGACACTGGCAGTTCAGAGAATTATATATGTACCGCATTTGCATTGCAACATAATCTTAAACTACAACCCCAGAAATCATCCGTTTGTATGGCATCAACATCATTAGTTTCTTCAATTTCTAGCTTCTGTATCGCCAACGTAAAGCTCTTTGGTACTTCTTACGATCGTGTGAAGTTTTCAGTTATGGACAATTTGTGTTCGGATATTATAATCGGACATGACTTCCTTAAGCATCATAGTAAAGTCGAATTCAGATTTGGAGGTCCCAAGCCTTCAATAGAAATTTGTGCATTGGCACATGCTACAATTGACCCACCTCCTCTGTTTGGAAACTTGATTGGGGATGTGACACCTATAGCTACCAAGTCCCGTCGGCATTCCTCATCCGATTTTACGTTCATTCAGGAAGAAGTGAAGAAACTCTTATCGGATGGTATAATCGAGGAAAGCAGATCACCATGGAGAGCACAGGCATTCGTTGTTTCTACAGAAAATCACAAAAGACGGATGGTTATAGACTATTCTCAAACCATAAATCGATATACTCAACTTGATGCATACCCACTACCAGATATTGAGAACATTGTTGTCAAAGTGTCCAAATATTCTGTTTTCAGCACCATTGATCTAAGAAGCGCATATTTATCATCAAGTACCATTGCGAGAAGAAGAAAAACAATATACTGCATTCGAAGGTGCTGGTCGTTTGTATCAGTTTTGCCGCTTACCTTTTGGTGTTACCAATGGGGTGTCATGTTTTCAACGAGTCATCGACGACGGCATAATCGATAAGGAGAATCTTCGTGATACGTATGCATACCTAGACGATATTACTATAGGAGGACGAAATCAATCAGAACATGACATAAATCTAAGCAAGCTCCTAGACGCAGTACAGAAATACAACTTAACAATAAACAAGGAAAAGAGTAAATTTTCGATCACTGAAATTAATCTGTTGGGGTACAAAATCGGCAAAAAGACTATTCGTCCTGATCCTGATCGGTTGAAACCTTTAACAAACATGCCCTGCCCAGATAATACAGCTTCCTTGAAACGCGCACTGGGTATGTTTGCTCATTACGCTAAATGGATCCCTAACTTTTCGGATAAGATCAAAAATTTACAACAATCTAGAAATTTTCCTTTGTCAAAGGATGCGTCTGACGAGTTCTTCAAACTAAAACATGAAATTGCAACTTCTTTTCTGAACACCATTGACACCAGCATACCATTTGTCGTAGAGACCGATGCCTCTGATTTTGCAATCTCGGCCACACTATCACAAGATGAGAAGCCCGTAGCCTTCTTCTCCAAGACCCTATCAGACTGTGAAAAACGGCAATCTGCCGTAGAGAAAGAAGCTCTCACCATATTCGAAGCACTTAAAAAGTGGCGACATTTTTTACTTGGTCGACATTTCAAGTTAATTACAGATCAAAAATCCGTCTCATATATGTTCGATATAAACCATTCATCAAAAATAAAAAATGAGAAAATACTACGCTGGCGTCTGGAACTAGCTCCCTATCACTATGATATTGTATTCAGACCAGGAAAACAAAACATAGTCACCGATACTTTATCTCGTATATCATGTTCATGTGCAATGGACAAACACCGACTCTATAAGTTACATTCTGAGCTTTGTCATCCAGGAGTGACGCGAATGGCTCACTGGGTAAAAGTCTATAATTTCCCATTTTCAGTCGAAGAAATTCGGACCATGACTTCAAATTGCCCTATCTGTGCTGAGATAAAACCTCGTTTCTACAGACCATCGAGAGGAACATTCATCAAATCAACAGCTCCTTTCGAAAGGATAAGCATTGATTTTAAAGGACCAATACCATCAAATACATGTAATAAATACATCTTGACAGTAATCGACGAGTACTCCCGCTTCCCGTTCGCCTTTCCTTGCAGTGATTTGAGCTCATCAACAGTCATCCAGAAGCTCGGAGAACTATTCGCATGTTTTGGACTGCCTTCTTACGTTCATTCGGACCGTGGTCCAGCATTTTTCTCAGCAGAGTTCAAGGATTTTTTGAATTCACGAGGGGTTGCTACGAGCTGCTCTAGTCCTTATAATCCTCGAGGAAACGGACAAGTGGAGCGTGCAAACGGGACTATTTGGAAAACAATATCGTTGGCTTTAAAGACACTAGGCCTAAAAACGTGTCAGTGGGAGATGGTCATTCATGACGCTTTGCATTCCATTCGCTCATTGTTGTGTACAGCTACAAATGAAACTCCACACAATAGAATGTTCAATCACCCACGAAAGACTGCAAATGGAACATCTCTGCCTAGCTGGCTCGCAACCCCAGGAGCAACGTTGTTGATGAAGAAGCAAAATGTGACTTCGAAATATGATCCCTTAGTGGAAGAGGTCGAACTCATCCATGCAAATCGTCAGTACGCAACTGTGAAGAGAAGTGATGGGAGAGAGACAACAGAGACAACCTGAGGTATCTTGCACCTCGAGGGGATACACGTCTCATTGACGAAGATTCACCCCCGCCTATTCTTCCTTCTCCTTTTCCTATTCCTCATTCCCCTGCCTCTTCTTCACCTATTCTAAATTCTACTCCTCCTGCTCAAGTTGCTCAACCAGGGACAGATCATTCTCCACATCCAGAAGTAGGAACGACACCAGAACCGCCTCCTGTACATCCGATCTCGCAGAACCCCGAAGCTTCGAATTCTTTGACAACTGTCGTTTCCGAGACTGTGGAACAATCTGGTCCCCGGCGTTCGGAGAGAGAACGAAGAATGCCCAAGAAGTTTGATGACTACGTCCTCTACTGACTGGGGGAGATTGTGGCGGTACAACGTGTACCTACATTAGTTATTTTATGTTTGTTAGTTACGAATCACATTGTCCAAATTGCAATTCTCATTTCTAGTCGAAATCTCAACTTGAATAAAGCCTTACAATTCGCAAGGTTTGTTTCCGTACAGACAACAAATTAGTAGGTACTCACCATAACATCTCAATACTGGGCATGATAATCATAGATAGAAATATAAGTTGTTCATCAAAAATAAATTGGGTAAGTTATGTTTTACTATAAAATTAGGTATACTAGGTAGGTAATTTTTACAGTGTTTCCATGGTAGGTAACTATAGTTAGTATATTTTATTCTACCATGGGTAACTAGAGGAGATATAACTGGAATAACCAGGCTACCATGTCACTACAAGAGTACAAAAGGGGAGGAAACAAGTACGCAAGCACAGAACAGGAGACCCAAGGGCCCTGTACCTTTTTCCAGTTATTTCTCTACTTCCATACTCCATACCTTGTTCCATGCACCTTACCAAAAACAGTTTGTAGTGTCCATGAGGTGGTTTCCTATTTTGTGTGACTTCAAGATCAAGACAAATTTTAGATGTGCGGAGGTGGTTCTCGCTTACGCGTTCTCCGTTCTGAGTTTCTAGTTTGTACCTTTTTTCTCTCCATAATTCTGTTCTTCTTCAAATTATTATTTTAATAAGTTGATCTTGTCGTTAAACCATTGCACCGGATACTAAAAATCTGTTTATCAAGTCCGAAAAATGGTGTTCTAATAAGAGACCGATTATTTTCATTAGCAAAGTTGCTCAGATACCATTGAATGGCGCCCACCCGGAACAAGGAGGAATGGTATTACGACGCGGAGTCAGGTAAAATTCTACTTCTTATATTCCTAGTTAGTTCATTCCTGAATTAAAAAATAAAAGTAACATCCATTTATCGTGATCACCATTAGGTAGCTGGAGTGTACCTCGGATGTTCCGATTGTAATCATTTTAGATGTTTCTATAGATTATTATTTAGCACTTTTTGTTATTTCAAAACTACGGAGACAAAAGGAAGTACGTTTAGTTTGTTGTAATAGCTTGTATAGTTATGCAGTTATGGAGATAAAAAGGAAGTAGGAAGGTACGTTAAGTTCTAATTTATGTACCTTGCGTAAGTAGTTAATGAACTTGACGAGTTCAGCTATTAATTTCGTATTTGTGCATCATAAAGCTACAGTCATAATGTATAGGCAGCCTACCTACCTAACCTTGAACATTCTATCATAATTCGGGGTATGTGAACCAAATAATTCATAATATTGCTGCTATTTCACTATCATGGCTGCGTAACCGAACTGCAGCAAGCTGCTCCTTAAAACCACAGGACGATCGGAAGGAAATCTTCCGGGCTTCCATAAGCTGTGTGAAAGAACGACTCCACTATTGCAGGATCTTGAATCACCTGTTGTTTGTTACTCGACAACCCAAATTCCCACTAGTCGTAATTTTGTTCTTGAATGTTCCAATACAAATATTTTTCAGTAAATCAACAACTGCGTAGTACTCTGCTAGGTACAGAATTATTAGAGGTTATGGGCCCAGCACGCATTTGAAGAATGGAACTTGGAAAGTGGTTGAAAAATCTGGAGGTGAGTTCATCATAGACTCCAGAATGATTTTGACACAGAAATACAAAGCCAATGGGGATCTTGAAAGGAGAAAAGCGCGTCTGGTAGCTAGAGGGTTTAACCAACGACCAGGGTTAGATTATGTAGACACATATTCACCTGTAGCTAGACTGGGATCAATTAGGTTGCTTCTTGCTATGGCTGCTGAAGAGAATTTACATGTACATCAAATGGACGTTTCAACAGCATTTTTGAATTGAGAAATAAAAGAGAACATTTATGTAAAAAAGCCCGACAATTTAGAAAAATTTTTGCATGAGATCATGTTAGAAGAAGCGAATATGAGAGATAAGACGGTGTATTTACAAGCGAAGAATATGTTAGAAGACATACGAAAATCGAAAGGCCAACCAGTATGTAAACTGCAAAAGGCATTATATGGGTTGAAGCAGGCAAGTCGACAGTGGTATGTGAAACTTGATGAAAAGCTAAAGGAAATGTGATTGAAAGTGTCATCAGCAGACCCATGTATGTACAGCAAGTTAATAGGAAAAGACAGAATGGTCATGGCAGTATACGTAGATGATTTTATAATAGGATGTGCCAATTTGAAGAAATTAGAAGAGTTCAAGAAACAAATCAAATCGGTATTCGAAACAAGAGATTTGGGAGAGCTAAATTATTGTTTGGGAATTAAATTTGAAAGAAAAAATGGATCGATTTTCGCGTCACAATCGAAATACATTGGAGAAGTATTGAATAAGTTTAAAATGGAAGATTGCAAGCCAGTGAGTTCGCCAATGGAACCAAGATTGAAACTCAAAAATGAGGGGAAGAATAATGGTAAGGATAAAGATTTGCCATACCAAAGTCTGATAGGTTCTATCATGTATTTGGCAATGGCTACAAGACCTGATATTGCATACTGTGTGAGTTATTTGAGTCAGTTCAATGCTTGTTACGGAGAAGAGCATTGGCAGGCAGCAAAACGCGTTCTCAGGTACTTGAAAGGAACCAGGAATCTCGGACTGGAATTCAAGAGAACTGGAAATGAACTGGTAGGCATGGCGGATGCAGATTGGGCCAACGATGAAAGCGACTCAGTCATACACTGGATTTTGTTTTGTGTATGGGAGAGCGGCCGTTGCATGGGAATCGAAGAAACAACGGACCATAGCCCATTCAACGTGTGAGGCAGAATATATGGCACTGTCTGACGCTGCAAGAGAAGCCATCCACTTACAGCAACTGGGGAGCAGTATGGGATTGAATGTACAACGCACCACCATACTGAGCGACAACCAGGCAGCTAAAAAGCAAGCGGTGAACCCCGTGACCAGCAAACGGTCGAAGCACATCAGGTTGAGGGAGCACTTCATCCGTGAGGTCGTTGCTGAAGGAACGGTGACGATCGAATATGTTCCTACAGAAAAGATGAATGCGGATATCCTAACTAAAGGATTAACAGGATCCAAGTTCATCAACTTCCGGAGGAATCTGGGACTCGTGGAGTGTAGCACTCAGTACATCAAGGAGTGACCCTGCTCTCGTGTGGGGGAGTGAAAGAACGACTCCACTATTGCAGGATCTTGAATCACCTGTTGTTTGTTACTCGACAAGCCAAATTCCCACTAGTCGTAATTTTGTTCTTGAATGTTCCAATACAAATATTTTTCAGTAAATCAACAACTGCGTAGTACTCTGCTAGGTACAGAATTATTAGACTGTGTCCTAATTGGGCAGGCATCGCGCGATCGGGCCCATTCTATATGTCTGTCGAATAGGTGCGGGTGCCCGTTAATCGACCATTAAGGCGACCGGACGATTAAACACCATAGCGCAACCACTTCAGTTCCGTTCTCATTGCTGGAAATGTCCTCAAGAATCGCAGATGCTACATTTTTGTTTGGGAATGCGTATTTTCGCATGCTTCTTGAAGAATATTCTCAGAATAGAAGTAAGCACAATGTAGTATCTCGAATCCGATCTAAACTCAGAGAGTTTCACCATCTCAAGAGAGCATTATTTTATCAGTATACTTACTTGAATGTCTTTGACTACATCTGCCAGGAAATTGAACGAAAGTGCAGCCACAGGTCACAATTTTCAAGATCCCATTAAGCGTCGAATTTCGTTGATCAATGTTTCTTCGAAATTCATTATAATTTGTTATTGAGCAACTGTTGATCGCGCGTTGAGAAGCAAACTGGTTTGTTTTTCAGCGATTTACAGACCTGGATGACACATATTTACAGTTTTGGAGAACACTCCAAAACGATAGTTTTGTTGCTTACGCTATGGGGCGATGTAAACGACGTGTTGCAAAACAGAGAAATCTGAGGTTCAAAGAGGACACGTTTAGTTTGATATTTTCATCGTCCGATTTTGCGGCCATCGGTGATCGCCCGATCGCGTGATGCCTGCCAATTAGGACATTGCCCCTCCGGTGATTTCTTGCGGTGGCGTCGTACGCAAGGATTGTGGGGCTTTCATGAGGCGCCGATCCCTCTTCCTTAAATTGAATCTATCCCAGAGACAAGTGACGGGCTTGGTGACGAAGTTCCTATGTTCCCCTCGCTTTTTCGGCTCTTGAAGGGACATCAAGAGCCTTGGGAACGTACTGCACGAGGAGATGAGGCTACGAGTGGTGGACAGTTGTGCTCCTGTGCAATCAGTTGAGTGGAAAGTTGAGAAGGCTTGAATAGACTGCGACATTTTATGGCAGTTGACAGTCGATTTCTGCTGCTTGATTTGTTATTATGTAATTATTGTGAGTAGTATTGGTAGTTGTGTTTTGTGTTGTGTGATTGTTTTCTTCATTTTATGATTTGTAGGATCGGGAAGTGGATCTGACTCCGAAGCCAGTGACAGTGGATCTGGGAGCGGGAGCAGTTCAGATGGCGGAGGAGGTGTGGCCCCAACACCTGGTCGTGGCTATGGCAGTGATACCAGCCATAAATCATTGGCGAGCAACAGATCAGCTGCTGTGAGCAATAAATCAGCTAGTCCCAGGTCAGCTAGTGGGAGCCCGAGAGCAAGAAGCAGATCTCCTTCTGGGTATGTATGATGTGTATTTAGTTGTATTTGCTGAATGCTACTAGAGGTACGCGAAATGGTTAGTTCATATGGATGGTTTTATTGGTTTTCAGATCCGGCAGTAGACCGTCATCCCCTGCCAAGTCAGGTTCAGAGTCACCTCGTTCCAGGTCTGCGAGTCGGTCTAGGAGCGGTTCACCTCAACAGGCCATTAGATCCCAAACAGGTTCACCAGCTCCTGCTAGCCCTTCACATACTCAAAGCCGCTCTCCAAGTCAGGCCAGGTCGGGGAGCGGATCTCCTGCCCAACGGGCGAGCAGGTCTCCCAGTCAAGCTCCAAGTCAGTCGTCTCCTGATAGAGCGAGATCGCAATCGAGAAGTAGATCGAGGTCGCAAAGCCTCGTTCGTTCACGATCCCAGAGTCGACCCCCTCGATCTCGCTCTCAAAGCGTCGTAAGTGACCCAAACATGTCATGCTTCCATAGCACTGGAATTGCTAATTATACTTTGCATGCCATATGATCTGCCTTGGTGTTCTGATACCAATCATAGATATGTTACTCCGCTGGGCCCCATAGATATGGGGCACAAAAGCTTGGCCCAAAAAATTTCTTCCTTACATATTGATAATTAAGGGATTATGGCAGTTTCAGTTGAAAATGGTATTTACTGGTTATATTCGACCTATATTGGGTTGCATGCTATGCCAGATGTTAGTAAGCAACAGTGTTGAGCCATGTCGATTCATCTTGTTATGTTCAAAGTCTCGTGGTAACAGTGGCCAGTTCTTTGGAGCACCAGCGGTACCCCCAGTCAGCAGCAGTTTTGTGCACTAACATTTATAATTTACATAATTTCAACACCAGCTAAATCCATATTCCATTCCAAAAACATAACTTCCATTTTTTCCGTCCATTACCCATCTTAAACGACTTGGAATCACGGGCGAATTTTAATCTAGGTGGTTTGAAAGCTAGGTCCAGCAGGGTGGCCACCGGTCAGGGAAGTCAGGGAAAAAAATATTGGTCAGGGAAAAGTATGGGAAATTGAGTGGCGAGTCAGGGAAAATTACCGCACGTCCGCTGTTCTCTTGAGATTTTGAACTGACGCACTTTATTTACTGCTCTGCTTCTGTCCAGTCATCTGATAGGCTCAGAGAATGCAATGCCTGCCTAGCGCACCTGGTGAACAGAGTAGAGGATGTCACCATTGCCCCATCCGTCCCCTCAGCTCCCCGCAGGCCTGTGGGAAGTTCTAGGGAATACGATTGGGAAGTTCGATTATGAACCAATCGATAGGGTAGGTACTTGAACAGTAGTTGATGGCGTTCGAATATTCCTACGGGATTCTTCTTCCACTTCCACCAGTATCTTTCCAGCCTTGAATATCACAATAAATCACATCACAATAAATTACAATAAATCATCATTTATCATTTCACAATAAATTACATCGATATGGATTCAGCTAACATCGATGGTATCGATGTTTATATGTTAGTAGTTAATACTTTGGTTTAAACTTTAAACCATTGATAGCACACCATCAGCATGGTTTTTGTAAAAGCAGGTCAACCTTCAAATCTTTTAGTTTTCACCAACTATGTATACACGCAGATTGAACAAGGATACCAGGTCGCCACCATATACCTAGATTTTTCCAAAGCGTTTGATAGGGTAGATCATAATTTATTCTTATACAAGTTGAATGCTCTCGGCTTTCAAGGAAATACGTTAGATCTTGTTTCCAGTTACCTCACCGATCGTTCCCTGCTAGTGAAAATCAGAAATTCCCTATCGTCCTCCTTCATTCCTTCCTCCGGAGTTTCTCAGGGCTCTCATTATTTTCAAACTGCTTTAATCACCAAAACTAGATCTAACTGTAGTTACAATGATGCTAATGTTTCAGTCTAAATGTTCAATTTGAAGTTGATTGGTTTACAATATACTTCAAATATTTGAAGTATATTTTCGATGTTAACTGTCGTCTCTGTACAGCTGGGCCTTGCCCGTTCTGTTAAATAAATATCGGAACGGTAACATCGATGTTCAATAATATCGGAATCGATGGTTAAATGTCGAACATAGAAGTCAAAACATTGATGTTTCGATAACATCAACCATCCATGTTCCATCCCAAAAAAAGTTGTAGGGGGTTCCACGCGCGGGCGACGGGGCGGGCGGAGATTTTCGATTGTCCAGCTTTAAAATCAGATAAGTTCAATTATGATGAAATGTCTGCACGTGACGGGTCCTACTCATGCAAGCTGTGTCAAGCCGAGGGTCGGCATGTGGTTGGTTAACGCTTGCATTGTTTTATGGAGGATTTTGGTTTATTATTTTCAATAATGAACCGTTGGAATCGACCGCAAAACATTTTACCCCCCACCATTGCCATTTTTTACGTTTTAAGGGACGTAGAATATGAATATCGAATAAAAATATTTCCTTCCGTACGCCGTCCAACGCCACGGTCCGCGGCTTTTTCTTAGTTCCCATGAACCAAAATTAACGAAATTTGGTATATATTTATATGGGTCCCGTTTGGGCTCTAATTGATCCTCGAAGATCAGCGTTAATGTCGCTCAACTGCAAGGGGTGAAAATAGGGGTTGAAATGTCCAGAGTATCCCTATCTCGGGAAATTGTATTATTGTTATTATTATTGGAAATTGTATTATTTAGTATTATTTAGAAATTGTATCGGGAGATGTGGGTTTTCTCGCATTTTTAAATACTTAGATTTTTTCTGAATTTTTGAGACCATCCGGAGCATTCTACGATGTTGCCATAAAATTTGCTATACAATTTGCTGTAAAGAGCAGAGTGTACGCAAGCATCAAGCTGAGCTGAGAGCACACAACACTGATCTGTCGGCCAGATGGGCGCTGTAGCGCAGTGGTCTAAGTGAGGGTTGTAATGTCAAAGTTTGAATTCACTCCAGATGAAGAATTTCCCTTCAGAACTTGTTTGTTCCTTTTTGCCATTTTAGCTATTGTTTTTGATTGATAGAACAGCTGTTGTTGCTGTTTTTATTTCAGCAACATTTAATACGTGATTTAGGTAGCTACCTAATAACGAGTACGGGGTTAGGTACTAAGTCACGGAGGGTCTGTGATCTATATAGAAGGGTTATATATATACAGAGAGCTGTGATCTGTAACAGAAGGATGTTGTATACAGAGAAGTGTGGTCTGTAACAGAAGGGTGTTCTATACAAAATAATAAACCGTTGTGTAGGAATTTGCAGCATTATTTGTGCTGACGCTTGGTAGTTCGCTTTGCTGTATGCTGGTTGGCGTTTCTTGTGCCCCGATCGCTCCTCTAAATTAAAAATTTTATTTAGGTTAGCACATTAATGAATTAATACATAAATCCTTCGGTTTAATAATATTTAGTCTAATTACCCATTTATTTACCCTTTAAGACAATTAAATTTGACAGAGAATATGCTAAAATTTAGGCAGGGAAATCGGGAAAAAGATGGAAGAGTCGGGCTTCAAAAATCTCGGAAAGTCAGGGAAATCGACAAAAAAGTCAGGGAGAAGTCAGGGAAAATGAAAATCCTGATCGAGTGGCCACCCTGGTCCAGTCATTGAATAAATTGTTGCTAAAACGAGTGGTAGTCACAGAGTGATTCTGGAGACGTGTGACAGCGCATTTTGATCTAACGGAAAGCATGTTACAGTTCCGCAGGTCTTGTAGGATACACCTTGGGGTACTGATGAGCATAGTGACACTTGGGTCGACACCAAATTGGCATGGCGGCCTATGAACCCCATTTCGAAAATTGCAAAATGACGTCTTATTATTTCGTTTTCAATTCCCTTTGAACACCAAGTCACTCTTGTCAGTCTTGTTTGTCTCTCTTTTGGGGATACTCAATTTTTCATGACATTTGTGACAGTCAAATCGAAATTGTGGGCATTCATATTTTAATCATTAAGTGGTTGCTTGTTAGTGTGTAGCTCACTCGTAATGTACAACTGTGTTGTAGACGGGGGTGGGAGTGTACAGTTGATATATAATGAGAATAATTGGCTTAACCCTGTTTGAGGAGATTCTTGTTACTGCTAGTGCTTAATTATTATCAAGCAGTGCTCGCTTGGAGTAAATTCAGTGACGAGTGATCACCTCTCTGCATAGATATGTTGGTGTGGATGCTTGCTTCGCTCGCATCTCAAATATACGGAAAATAACCCCCCCCCCCCCCATTCTATCCCCCTGATGAAAGTTTATTTTCTACTTAAGATTCGGAATAGTTAAAATAATGGAAATTTACTATGAAAATGAACTCTATTCAACTGCAATATACCATTATTTCCCGACCCTAGAAACAATTGGAAATTTTGGAGACAAAAATGAATCCCTTTTGTGTTCAGTAGCGATATAGTTGTCCTTGCAAAGAGCCTCCTAATTTGCGAGCTTTTAACTGTACTGGACTATCAGAGGGGCCCCGTGCGATTTCATTGTCGGTAGACTTGAAGTTATTATTGTTCCTGCAGGCTGAGTCACCCAGTTCTCGACCATCCAGAAGTGGATCAGAGAGCCCAGCAAAGTCTATGAGCGGTTCCCCCCCTGCAAGGAGCCGATCAGGCAGTCGTGCAAAATCCAGGAGCAGGTCCAGTAGCCCTGCCAAATCGAGGAGCCACTCGGGCAGCCCAGCCAAATCAAGGAGTCACTCAGGTAGTCCAGCCAAATCAAGGAGTCGCTCTGGCAGCCCAGCGAAGTCCAGAAGTAGGTCTGGGAGCCCTGCTAGATCCAGAAGTCGTTCTATGAGTCGTCCAAAGTCAAGAAGTCGCTCTAAAAGCCCTGCAGGGTCCTCACGTTCACAGAGTCCTGCTAGATCTGGTAAACTTCATCATTCATTGTAGGTACTATTTATTTTTTTCTTTCGCCCTAAAAAACACCTGCAGGACGTGTTTACACCAGACATTTCAATGGGCTTTCAGGTAGCCGATCTCCTCAGCATGCAAGGGTGAAGTCTCGAAGTAGGTCCAAATCCAGGAGCCGATCCCGGAGCAAGGCATCTCAGAGGTCGGGTAGCGCTTCTTCCAACAAATCCAGAGTGTCTGCAAGGTCTGGCTCGAGAGACTCCAGGTCTCAGTCTAGGGAGAGAAAGAAGAGTGGTTCGGATGAAGACCAAGCGTCCTCCACCAGAAAGAAAGTCTTGTCAGGAAGCGAAAGTGGGGGAGAGTCTCCTGGAGTCAAGAAAAAAACCAAGAGGATAGTAGATTCAGAGAGTGAGGGAAGCGATGCTGATAAGCCAGATGTCACTGCTGATGCCTTGTTTGGTGACGCAGATGACATCAGCTCAGAAGAAGACGAACCAAAAAAGGTTAAGAAAGGTAACTTGAAGTTATGAATCTACTAACTACTAATCAGTAAGCGGCTTTAAGAAAGCCGAGTTAACTGCATCGTTTGCTGGCTGAAAATTTTTTTCAATCCTGATTTAATTGTAATTCTTGATTGGTGATAGATAGTGACGAAGAAGAACCTCGTAGGGAGTCAGGTGACGAACGGCGGCGATCTGATATGGACGAAGATGAGGAGAGGCGGAGCGAGGCAGGAGAGCCGGAGAAGGAAGACGAACCACCTCCAGAAACCAGGATCGACGTCGAGATCCCCCGGATTGTCTGCGATATCGGCCGGGAGCTTCATTTCGTCAAACTTCCCAACTTCTTGTCTGTGGAAACCCGACCTTTCAGTGGGGACACGTATGAGGATGAAATTGATGAGGAAGAAACATTGGATGAGGAAGGTCGTGCCAGGTACGTCTTGCATTGTTATCAGTTTCCATCGAATCGTTCTTTCGAGGGAGGTCCCTAGCATAATTAACGCCCATGGCATAATTATCTTGAGCTACCAGAATTCCTGTGATTCTCCCAGTACATATGTTTCCCTACTACCTTCTTCTGCTTAGATCATGCATGTCTTACACTGAATAGATCGGTTGCACAACCAGTTTGTTAGCATTTCAGTACTTGATACTCTACACTTGATACAATACTTCAATGGTAGATACACATTCTGAGCCACTTATGCTGTATTTATATAGTTCCAAACACACTATTCCATGAGAGTTGGATATAGCATCCATGGGTTGTGTTAACACATCCCCCTTTGTAGCTCTCCATGTGGACCAGGCTACAGTTTCCTTGAATTGCTATTTGAAGGCATTATGATCATTGTCATCAATAAATTTGTGGTTTGAGTTTCATTTGTAAAGTGTTCACGATTTGGCTGGAAGATTCACTGTTAATATTATGACTTGGCATTGTCTATATCATCGTCGAGCATGGTTGCTCGCTCCATATCAGATTCACACCTAATCGAGATCAGGCGTACCTAATCGAGCGTACATTTGTCATTATTACGTTAAACACTACGTAAATTATGATTTTGAAAATGTTTTCTGGTTTCCCATTCTAGTGACCCTCTAAATCACCCTTCTGTCTTTTTATTTATTTGTGCTTCCATCTGGCGTGATCTACCATTGCCCTTGCACAGAGGCTCATCTCTGGTTCTAAAAACATCTTCATACCTACAGGCTCAAGTTGAAAGTTGAAAATACAATAAGATGGCGAGACGGGTGGAACAAACAAGGGGACGTGATCAAAGAGAGTAACGCACGGATGGTCAGGTGGTCGGACGGAAGCATGTCGTTGCATCTGGGCAATGAAATTTTTGACGTTTATAAACAACCGCTCCAGGTAAGTATCTATAGGTCTCCCACTAGAATAAGACGCTCCGACCCTGCGCTCTTGAGGCCAAGAAAGGAAACGCAGAGCATGGCATCCTGCACTTACTTTGGCCGTTGGTAATTTCACGTTGTTCAGTTGGCAACATTGCCTCGATTTTCTAGTAGCTGACATTTTGTTTTGGTTACTATTACTAATGTTTTGACTGTTTCGATTCTCAACCTCAGTTTTTTCAATCTGTGAGTATCATATTTTCGAACCTCAGTTTTTAATCTGTGAGCATCATCACACATCCTCTTCATTTTTGTACTGCGATTGAAGATAGCATGATGGACAGTGCGCCTTCATCGTGTTCTGCTGAGAACTCGAAGAGCAGGATCGCTCGTGGGAAGCCATTACGAAGTCAGGCAAGAGAAATTGTCTACAACGTAGCGCAATTTTTCATCAGAAAGAAGAACGAAGAGAAAGCGAAGTATAACATCCGAGATTTGACAAGCGAAGCAACTGGAGTATCGCCGAAAGTAGTCTCCGTTATTTTGAAGGAAGGGCGTCAACTGTCGGCAGTATCCCCAAACCCTTTGTTTACTACGCCAAAAAAAGTAACAGAGCACAAGAAAAGGGTTGAGGCTGACGACTTCACTGATGCGGCGATTAGATACAAAATAAGAGAATTCTACACCGTCCGAAAGAAGTGCCCATCAACGGGATCGATTCTTGTTGCGTTGAAAAGTGACGGAGTTCTTGATAGCGGTGCTGAATATTTAAGGAAAAGAATCCATTCGTGTGGTTTCAAGTGGAAAAAATGCCAATCCAATCGCAAGGTGTTGATCGAACGGCCCGAAATAGCTGCCTGGAGGGTTAGGTACCTACGTGCCATGACATCCTACCGCTCGCAAGGTAAAAACATCGTATACCTCGATGAAACATACGTCCAGGCATCCCATGGTGTTTCTACGTGCTGGCAGTCTGAAACACAGCTGGGAGCTGTGAAACAGATCGGTAAGGGCAATAGACTTAGTACACGGCGGAGGCGAGATGGGATTTGTAAAAGAGTCCCTTCTTGTGTTCAAGTCATCATCGAGATCGGGGGACTACCACACCTCTATGAATTTCGGCAATTTTTCTAAGTGGCTCACGGAAATGTTCCTTCCGAATTTACCAGCAGGTTCCGTAGTGGTAATGGACAATGCGAAATATCATTGTGTGGAAGTAAACAAAAAGCCCAACACCGGAAGTTTGAAGAAGGACATTGTAGCCTGGTTGACGCAAAATAACGTGGATTTTGACGAAAAGTGCACAAAGGGAGAACTCCTCCTCTTAGTGAGAAACGTACCTTCGGAGAAAACGTATAGGGTTGACGAGATTATTAAAGCGAAGGGCCACCATCCCCTTCACCTCCCCCCATACCATCCCGACCTGAATCCAATAGAACTGGTGTGGGGTGACATTAAAGGTCAGCTCGCAAGAGATTCTGTCGGAACACCTCTTGGCCAAAAAGAAGTGGTGTTGAAACAATTATTCTCGGAATATTCGACTGAGAAGTGGAAAAAAGTGTGCGAGCACGTGAAAACAGTGGAGAACAAGTATTGGACCAGCGACCACATAGTAGACACGGAAATTGACAATATTATTGTGAATTTAGGCGAGACTTCTGATACGAGTTCCGACGAAGAAGAAGACTGGTGGGACAATGATGACTCTGATTGAATGTATTATCAATCATATTTTCTATTTTTAATAAAATGACGAAATTACTAATAAATTTTACTGCATTGTTTACCACTTGTCCATTTCATTAGTAACGGCTTCCCTATAGCTAGTGTTTTTGTCGCAGTCCCAAGGTTAACGCAAGTAGTGTCACACTTTCCATGGAATAGTATTGTGTTCCTTCATCCTTACACAGGTAAGTTTATTATTTTTATAATAATTTAAAAAGTAGAGGAAAAATATAGTCATTCCCAATTACTTTTTCAAAACAGTGGGAACTGGGAAGAAAAGTACATCAGAGAAAAGTGCTACCACTCAGTAGGGAAAAAGAGGAAACAGCTGGGAAATTTTGGTTTAAGGAGTAGTACCTACTTCTCCGCTAGAGCTCAGCACTGGAGCGTCTTATTCTAGTGGGAGACCTATAATTTAATTTTGTATTACTTCCTTTAAACCTGACTTTTACGTAGATGAATTCACAGACCCTACCTACTGGAAAAAATGTTCTTGTTGCACTAAATACCTACTTGACTATCGCTTTGTTTGATGAAGCTCTGTCACAATGTACCTAACACAATATACAATACAGGGTGCCCCACGAGACCCCCCCCCCCCCCCCCCATGTTTTCCTTATGAAGCAGGTTAAACAAAAATCCCTAGGTATAACTCCTCATGATTTGAAACTTCTTTATTTGAACTTCTTCGACTTCTTTGTTTGGAATTCTTTTTTTTAAAGTTGGAACCCCCATTTTTTAATGCAGATTCGGATTCTAAATGAAATGTACGAAATACTTGAAAAACTTATGTTTAAAAAAAATGTAATTATGTACTACATGTAGTACATGATATTGGGGTACTTCTTCGCGCTGAACCACACGGCTAGTCAGTTTTGGTTCATTATTTTGAGCAATGAACATTTGGAATCGAGCACGATAAAAAAAATAACCCCCCCCCCCTTTTTTTTAAATTCAGAACTCTTGGAAAAGCCCGTTTTCAAAAATTGCGATATTTTTTCAACGAGGCTGATTGAAAGTAAAAATGGCAAGAAATTACGTAAGAGGTCTATTGACATCTGATTGGCTGGCCCTAGGAGGTGGAGCGAAGACTCGGAGGCGAAGGTTCTCATTGCTGCCAACAACCCAACATTAGAACTAGCATACCTTCCTAGCAATCTTTAAGGATCTTTGCTGTGACTTTTTGTGAACCTCCCCTCGGTTTGATTTTCAGGACATGGTTTTTAAATTTATTTATGAATTTGCTGTCCTATCTATCCATCCATTGCGGTTCTGTAGATTGTTTAAAGTGATGTACTACTGCTCTAAGCCGGATTTGAGTTGAACTACTCGGCTATTTACCTGATGCGTCATTTCTAGTGGGAAGTCGGAAATTCAGATTTCACACTCGTTTTCTGCCTTGACTTTCCGACATAAGCACCGCATTATTTGGTCATTAAGTAGGTAGTAATTTCCGTTATTGAACAGAATTTGGATACAATATGAAGTGTTTTTAGTTAACATTTGGCGCAGACTTCAAAAATGTTGTTATACCTTCAATAAATTACGTTTTTTCAGCTTGAAAATTATTCCTTACTTTTTAGTTTTATACAGGTTTTATCCGTTTTTGTATTTTTTGCTTTTTAATACGATTTATTTTAAAAACATTTAGTTTCGAAAAGGTGTTCATGAAATTATTTTGTACTTTTTAGCGCGTTTTCCAAAGGTTTTGTCAAATAATTTTTTTAATTTTATTAACTACACCTTTCTATGCGAACGCCAATGTTGACCTATTTAGTAGCTCGGTGTGTAATATATCTCACGTTATCAACTACTGGTAACATCATTATCATTATGGGACCATCCTGTTTCACTTGAAAAACTTGAAGAACTTAAACAACTTTTAAAAACTTTAAAAACTCAAAAAACTTTAAAAACTTGAATGGGACCACTTGAAAAAAGAGTCGTCAAAATCGGTCCAGTAGTTTCGGAATAATCGCTGAACAAATATTTATTAATAAAAAAAAAGACATTGAGAATTTTCCCTTTTTCTGAAGTTGGGTAAAAATTGACATGACCACGTGGTTCAGCGTTATTGCGGATTCAAAAATTGAATGACATGTTATTTCTTCATAGAATTTCACGTAAAACAAAACCCAAATCGGCAAATAAAGAAAGAAAAAAGTTTCATTTGAAAAAATGAAGTTAAAAAAGGAGCAGTTACCGTGAAAACGATCATCCTATCCAGATAAATATACCAAAAATTTCAAAATGAAACAAGCTGTTTCAGTAGTTGTTCTGAGCTTGCACCCGTGCTCATGCAGTTCATAATTCTACCCAAGAAAGGACTGCAGTGGTCGACATTTATTTTCGATGCGGCAACGTGTTTCGGTGGATGACAATCGTGAATGGAAAAATTTACATCACCACGTGATTCATCGCGTAAAAGTACCCCAATATCGTTTTTCGCACATTAAAGCCCATTCAAAAATTGAGTGACGCGTCATTTCTTCATGAAGTTTCGTGTAGAATCCGAATCTGCAATAAAAAATGGGGGTTCCTGTTTAAAATTTTAACAAAGTGTGAATTTCACTTTTTTCAACATTTTTGTAAAATCTCGATTTTGGAGTTTTGAATTTTTTTTCCAACTCGCTTCCTAAGGAAAATAGAAGGGGGCGGGGAGGGGGAGTCTCATAAGACACCTTGTAAACCTACTGTGTTGCGAGCATTTATTTAGAGGCATACTTAACCATGGAAGGTTTTCCTTAGTACCTATAATGTTTTTTTGTACTGCAAAATGGTTTTCACGTATAAATACGTTTTCAGGGCGATCACAACCACCTTTTCATCAGGCAGGGCACGGGTTTGCAAGGGCAGGCTGTGTTCAGAACCAAACTCAGTTTCCGTCCTCACTCGACCGAGTCCTTCACTCACAGGAAGATGACCCTATCACTTGCCGACCGCTCCCAAAAGTCAACTGGTATCAAAGTCTTGTCACAAGTGGGTCATGATCCTGATGCTCACAGAGGAGAAATGATCAAGGTGTGTTCACTACTACCGGCATGGAGTCGGTTTATAGATCACGTACCTATCGAGTATCAATAAACCTGACGGCCTTTGTCGGATCAACTGATCGTTTGGTGGTGACTTCAAATTCAAACTGTCAGACCCAACCGCTACACATTGGGCCCAATACTATTTTGACTGGGCATGATTAATTTGTAAAGAAAAATATGAAAATTACCTCACTTTTGCGCTGATTCCAACCTGCTGCAACCTAATTATAAAAGTTAACGGATTTTTCTTTTTTTTTTAAACCAAATTTTCTAACGTATTAACATGGACAATTATTATGATATTAGGTATGTGAAAGCTCTCAATTTATCGTAAAATCTCACCCTGCCTTTATGCTCCCTCACTGAGTCTCTACTCCATAAAACGTAATTATCATCATTGCTGACCAATTTTGCATATTACGCGATACTATACAAACTTGTTCATTTCATTAATAGCACTGCCTTTGTAAGTGCTGCTCTAGATTTGCATAATCATGATACAAATATTTAGTAGATGTATGAACCGAAAACATATCCATTGTGATGACTGGTTTTGATTAAACTTTATATGTACAAAAATTTGACTTAAATGACATTTTTGGCTGGGTAGGAGTTTTGGATGAGAAAGAAGAGAGGAGTAGTATGCGCGCGGTTTTCACCTCCTTGGATAAGCCTCTGGGAAGTTAGGTAAAATATCCGCCCGGTTTTCACCTTGTTGGATATTTATAAAGCTGAGGAAGATATTCGCCCGTTTTTCACCTCGTTGAATATCTGGGAAAATACTCGCCCGGTTTTCACCTCGTTAAAAACCTAAAAGGAAGGAGAAGACTTGGTTGGTAAGAAGAGGGTGTATTCGCCCGGTTTTCACTTCGTTGGGTATGAGAAGGTAAGGTTTGAGCGAGAAGGCAGCTGTTGGAGAGAAATAGGATGAATACTCGAGCTAGGCACGTTGGGCGCTTTTTATAGGTCCCATCTACCCTCCTCAGGTCCCATCGGAACGACCCTTGAAACCGTCGGAGGGAGAGTTACCTGGGCTGTCTCCCTCGTAATGAATAGCTCTGCTTCTCCGTCTTTATTTGGTAAAAATCATGTATAAAGGAGTGGTAATTCAGATAGTGTATAAGGGTACCACGACATCCAATGTTTTTCCGTGTTACGGAGGAATTTGATCCTAAAGTCTTCCTTCTGCAATTCAGTTGTTCTCTCTTAACACTATAATAATATAATTTGTCTCGACTTGCCTAAGTTTTAAAGAATTTGATTCAATTAATATTGAGCACCAACTTTTGCCAAAACGATTGTTATATCAAGCAAGTCACCGAATTTGAAAGTTGAGGGAATGGAAAGGTTAACTTCCATAATCATAATAGTTTATACATGATAATTAATTGATTTATATAGAAAAGAAAGTTATATAAGATCAAATTTTCAATTAATTGAGCTCCAAGTTTTACTTAGTAAATAATAAATAGTGCTTTAGATTTTTTATGGCTAAGGAACACCTGAGATTGGCCAACAAATGGATAAATGAAACAGAAAGATTGATAGATAGATCATGATTGTGACATGCTGCCAGACAGACACAGAAACTGAAGTGGAATTTTGGATCATGGGAACTGTGTTACTCTACTTATAATCTCAACTATTGTTTCAGAAAGAGGAAGAACGGTTGAGAGCAACGGTGAGGAAAGAAAGTAAAGTGAAGAGGACGCGTGAGCGGGGGGCTGGTCGGCAGCTCAACACATCGTACCTGGAGCCAGATAGAGCTGAGAACGATTCAGACGACGACGGAGCGATTTCGCTTAATGCTATCAAAAACAAATATAACCAGAAAAGTGAGTGTACTTGCTGCAGAAGCCTTCATATTATTACTAAATGGACGACCAAATTCATGGTGGGGGGGAGGGGATTGTGCTGGCAAACATTTTGAGGTTTTGGTATAGTATCCGTGTTTTGCGTTGCCAGATTCTGTGTTTGTGTTGTCCAGTGAAATTATGGGAACCGATGTGCACGTGGAGATCAAGAGCTCTGAGAGGAGCCCCAGTGTCTCCCTTCCCCATGCTCCCGTATTGTTATGGCTGTGCACGCGCAGATAGGGGATAGAGTGGTAGCCTCAGAGTCACCTTCTCTGATGGCGGGCCTGCGACCGGTCTGGCCTCTGGATGGGATGCAAAGCCAGGCAACTGGGATCTTGCCCTCTCCAAAACCGGTACCATGGGCGGGGGGAGCCCCAGGCAACCGGCACACCGCTTCGGCAAAGTGCCACCTGTCTGCCCCCCAGTTGAGGTTGGATTCATGGTGGCCGTGGTTGTTATCCAAGCACTGGGATTGGTCCAAGTGTGGTGGGGAGGCGCCCTCCCAGTGAACCGTGGGGGTCCATTGGGTAGGCGCCGGCATGTGAGTTTTGTGGGCAACCTATAACTCGGACACCAACCTGCTAAGTTGGTAGAGTGAGCAAGAACACTTGCCTCCACCTGTAGGTGTACAGGAACTTGGGCATATCCAAGGACTTTGACAGAGTGTACAGTCACCTCTCATGAGGCCTTCCCTGTCTGTTTGCAGTGGAGGGGGGGGGGGGGAGACCGTAAGCCTTGGGCTGGGTTCTCCTTTAAACCATTGGATATATTGTCCAGTAAAATTGACGAACGCATTGCTGCACATGATCCCTCGTATTCAACTTGCGTTGAGCTCTGATTTCAGTCCTGAGATCCAAGTTTTGAAGACAGAACCAAGGTTTCTCCTTCAAATTTATATTTTCGTCCAACTGTGCTCCACCCCGGTGTTCCGTAGTCCTGTGACGTCTTAGTACACCGAAGGATAGTAATCGACAGAATAATACTTCTTGCATTTGCCGCTATTATGAATTTCTGTATGAATTTATTGATTTCTTCCACAGACGACAAGAAACATCAGAACATCTATTCATCGGACGACGACGGGTCAGACCTGGAGGCCCGTCGACCACGCAAAGGCGACAAACGAGCGCTCGCGGACTCGGATGAAGAAGAAGATGACAAAGCGTCAGATGCCTCCGGCACTGGCTCTGACGATTCGTAAATACCTCCACACCCCTCTCTTCCATATTTTCCGATACTTGTATATTTTTTTATATTTTTATCTAGTTCAAAATCTTGGATTACATTCTTGTTCGTTTGAATGCATTATTAGGTTCTACAACAAATTAAATTCGTGTATTGTAATAACTTTGTTACACTTCGCTGGTTTACCTATTGTCTCATTCTACCGTACTTATTTTCGAGTTCCCTTTAGTACCTTCCTAATCCTTGGAATACTAATAACGCTGAATACCGGCAGTAGACCGATTTTCTGTGTTTCAAAAAAAATGTTTAGAGTGAGTGATTTTGATGATATTTTGACATGAAATCACAGAGGTCTGTATACCATGTTTCCAAAACTGAGGGTTGAAGCTGTGAGTATTCTGACCCAGATTGGCTTTAGGCTTTAGGATGCATGCTTTCACCACCCCAGCAATGGTAGGGCATCATCCTCATGTCTTGAGGTTATCAACAAATAGTAAGGTTTTCTGTGTGATTCTCAAGTCATGGATTACATATTTTTTAAATAATCCAAATTGAGTACCAACTCATTTAAAATAGCACCGTTGATCAAATCTTTAAAAGCTGTTTTTTTCAGGTAGTACCTTTATATAGGTACTTTAAGTTGAACTTTTATTGATTATTGACAGTTCAATATTTCAACGTCAGGGTCTTATGCGCATAATTATGGATTTGAATTACTAAAGTAAATTCTGAACAATGAAGCATTTTGGTGGCGGTCGACTTCAAAGCCACGGTTTTATCGTTGTTTGAAAAAGCAGGAAAAACTAATGTGAGTTTTGACTACGTTTCGCTATTTCGTATTTTTAAATATATACTTTTCAGGTATTTCAACAGGTTGGCTTATGTCTGGTTCACATTTCTTCGAGTGTCCAATCTCGTGTTCCTTCTTCATTGCAAGTCGGCTGAACAAAAGTTCTTCCTCGACTCAGCTTCTCATATTCCTGAAAAGAACAACACTTATTCGATTCCTGTATAATTTTTCCGCTTGTTTATCAAGTTCTGTATCTCACATCCTTATGTAGTTTGGTTGGAAATTATTTTACATGGTCGTTTCAACAAACTGACGGCAACTCTGGATCAATGGAGTTGCTTAGTAATGTTTAGGACTGTTCACTGAAACATTTCGCGAGACAGCCCTTGTGGTCATTCTTAGTCTAAAAAATAATTGTTATCCTTCAAAATCAAAATGCACTTTTCCGTTTCAGACTTTCCGAACAAATTTGGTTCTGTATTAGTCCGGTTCTGTATTTGTCCTTTCATATTTTTGTTGGCAACTCTTCTCAACACCGAAATGTACAGGGTAGATGCGGCTTTGGCCCCATATGTTCCTCAAGAATAATAATAATGATATGGCACCTGGTATTGCGGCTAACACGGAGCTAGAGCTTGGTACATGTAATTCTGCTGTCCTTCAAAAACCGTTTCTGATCACTTAGGCCACGCGTTGGGGTCTCCTGCAATTTTGGTTTCATTTCCTCCAAAAAATTTTGTGGTTTCCGTTTCAGGTATGTAGAATCCGAAAACTGAATAAAAACAATTTTTGTCCGTACGCCGTACTGGGCGCTTTACCTGGTTACCATGTACCAAAATTAATGAAATTTGGTTTGTAGGCCCCTCTCTTTGGGGTCTAGTTGGTCCTTGAAGCTCGGCGCCACTGTCAGTCATCTCTAAGGGGTGAAAAATAGGGGGCGAAATGTTCAAAAACCCGTAGTTCGAAAACGAATTCCGGTTTATTATTCTGTGAATATTATTGGTTTATTATTCTGCGAATAATATTGGTTTATTATTCTGTGAATAATACACCAATGTATTCGCTCAGCAAAAAATTCTTTTTACCACCCCCTCAACATTTTTTCTTTCAAGTTTCAAGGTGCGTGGAGTCCAGAAATGCAGTGTCCGTCGCCATACACCGAATCATACGCATCTAATTTAGTTTTGGCGTAAAAAATTCGTTCATTCACACACAGGCTCCATTTGGGCTCTAGTTGTGTCCCGAAACTTTCCAGCCCGATCGGAATATACCCAGGGGTGTTATGGATGAAAAATGGGTGTACAAATAGGGGTTTTGGTGTTTTAGTAACATGAGCTTGTGATGTATCGTTTTCCATGTTATTTAGGACGAGGAGACCAAATATGAAATCGATTTTGACAAAAGATTGGAAAACTGAGGTTCTAACGAGGTTTCAGCCTTAAATTTACGTTAAAATTTGGTCTAAAATAGTTTTTCTTCCGCACACAGTTTGGGCCCCCATTTGGGAACACTTTCGGCTCCTAATGTGCTCTGAAGCTCAGCAGCCCGATCAAAATGCACCGAGGGGTGTTACGCGTGAAAAGTGGGTGTAAAAATAGGGGTTTCGAGTTGTTTTATTGTGTGGTTTTGTGAACATGAGCTTATGAGGTATCGTTTTCCATGTTTTTTAGGGCGGGAAGACCGAATATGAAGTTGATTTTGACCAAAGAGTGAATAATTGAGGTTGTAACGAAGGTTCAGCTCCGAAAATTCATTTTTTATGAGTCAAAAACCTGGGAAGTTGTCTGAAAACACCATAAACTTGTGTAATAACACTAGAAGTAGTTTCAATATGTGAATCAAGACGCACTATCAATTATCAAAGGTAGTAATTTGTCAAAAGCTTATTTCCTGTTTTTGTGGGCCAAAATTGGTGAAAACCATCAACAACACCTATTTCAATTATTTCACATGAAAGAAACAATAAATGAACAGCCAACATTTCTGTAGTAGGTATGTCCAATGGAATAACCCACGCGACAAGGACTGCACCGTTTTTCGTTTCAGATACCATAGTCATTCCAATCCACGCTTTTAACTGAAATTTGTTGAATGGTTGGTGAAGCAAGTTCGTCAAACGTATTTAACATCTTGCAAATTTGATGGTAGAAGTTGCCCTAGCATGGCTGACCTAATGTCCGTCAAATCAAACTTGCTTGATTGTGTTTGGTCAGCATCAGCTACTGAACGAATTTCAGTTGAAATTGAAAGTGTACCATTGAAATGAATTTGATATTTGAAATGGAGAACATAAAATTTGGCTTGGAAAAAGTTGAATTTGTATCGGAAAACCTTGGATTTGTTTTGGAAAACCTTGGTTTTGACTTGCAAATGCTATAAATTAAATCCTCCATAAGGTATTATTATCCTCTCTTTGTAATAATGTATTCCATTTTGTTACCTACTTGAAATCGGTAACAATCCGCTTGACGGATAGTTAGTCGCTCATTCCACAAATACCTAACCTTTCTCCTATGTTGCCAACAAGTCGCATTCTCTAGGCCAAGGAGAGATGGGAGCCCCAGTAACTGAATTCCAAATGAAGTCGACCCAGAGTTAAGTTCTGCCGTTAGCCACGTTTTTTATTATTAGAAACAGATCTTGGCTCCTCGGACCTATCAGAGGAGAACAATGGGACAGTCAAGTTGGTTTCAGACAAACACAAATAGATGGGGACATCCCCCTCGAAAAGCTTTGACGTGCCTACCAGTCAACGCATTTTTTCATCTGCATTTAAACTCGTTGAATCATTTCGTCAACTATCGAGGCTTAACTCTTCGCCAGTGTAGATTTCGACGATTTGTTTCCCTCCCTTGTTAACTTCGTGTCGTTTGCTCTTGTGAATCAGAGATCCAATTAGAGTGTTTTGCATATTGAAAAAATAAATCCAAAATTGCTGTGTACATGTGAATCAAGTTCAAGGTTTTTCCTGATGGATTTCCTTTGACACAAACTGGCAGCTAAAAATTGTCCAACGGAAGAAAATGAATACAAGATTCACACCGTCACCTAGTTGGATCATTGAAGATTGGTAACGACTTATCAGCCGGCAAAAAGGGAAAATTCTCTGCAAAATAAGGTTGAGTTTAAACGTCCATTAAAAAAGAAGAAAAAGCCGGACGAAAAGGAAGCTGCTCGCTAAATTTGTGAGAACATCTACTAAGATGAATAAATCGTGCGAAAAAGTTCGAATACTTCCAAGATGGCTGGGATCATTACAAACACTTCTCTGTTTAAAGTAATACGGATTGAATAGTATGTTTGTGTCCTCGCATCTGCCTTCCAGTTGGTTAAAAATTAGCATATTATTACACAATGGTTGATTATTTTCCTGTCTAGATACCACTTCTGAGTAGATCTCTGAATTCCTATTAGTATAAGATCCTGGATTATTAGGGGGGTTTTTTGCGGTGGATCACCTACCCACGCGCACAAATACACTGACACGACAAAAATACCACCAGAGTCTTAAGTATAAGCTCTCTTCAACATGTTCTAGTTCTCATAGTGGTTGAAAAATATCAAATAGCTGGGTTGTAAATTAAACAAATAGGTATTTTATTGAGTCCTCAATAGTAAACATTGTCTTTTCTGGATCATTAAGAATAAACAACCATTTATAGTACATTATTTTTTCATTTAAAAATTACTTGAACAGCCTTTTGCTCTTCATAAATTTTTTTGAATTTCCTCATTCGTGTCATATTGCGTTTTGTATCCTAAATCGTCTTACAACACTAACTAATTGGGAACCGTATGCTTCACGTTGGTCTATTTAGTGAGGTAGCGGATCGGCTCATGTTCTATAATTAGGCGGCGCATGGATGAGGTTGTGACCTCTAGTTCCACTCTGTTCATTTGAAAATATTCTTCAGAGTGTGCGTAATGAAGATATTGATCAAAGTTTGACTATAAGGAATTGACATTTGGTAAATATTGATGTAATGTTTACTTTAGTAGCCTAAATTCGAGAAATCTAATTTCAATTGTTGGATGTTGTGCCCAGTCTGAATTCCTAACAAATCAGTGCCGTAACCTATAGAGTGTGGTCAGGCTTATGCGTTTTATCAAAGACCTCATCATTCATTTCTTTTCATTACTTATTTCTCTCTTCATCTAACAGTCTCAATGTTAATTTTTTTCAGTGAATGAAATTATACTCCTTATACCCATTAGTAACTGAATTTTCCACCAATTGGTTCAGTATTCGTATTCCCAAATTCGCCTCCTGGGCCGGGGCTTGTGGTCCCAGTGGGGCCTGGGGATGGCGCTTATCCATCGGTCTACCTCGTTGATCTCTTCGGGGACGTTGGCCCGGATGTAGTCGTAGTAGGCGTGGACCGCTTTCTCTTGTCCGAAAGTTTCGATGGCTCCCGGCGTCAGGATGCGGATGTTGGTCACGGCGACTTCAGGTCGCTGGTTGTAGAACCTGACGAGGAAGCAGGCTGCCATCACTCCGCTTCTCCCTTTGCCCAACCTGCAGTGAACTCCTACGGCCTGTACCAATAGAACAACTTCCCTGTCATTTCCATTCAGTAATATTGGGATTTGGATGTGCTTGACGATATTACTATGTATCCATTGGTAGATAGCATAGACCGTGCAGCCTGTTCTCTCCAAAAGGGAGTATAACTGAACCAAATTCACTACATAAATCCACTACATAAACTAAAACTAACTGGTCCAAACCCATGTTCTGAGCTTAGCACTCAGGGGACTTACAAGACACATTATAGAGTTGTTAGTATAGTGTCGTATTATACTAGTAGGGATGTGGTGTAGAGCACTGAGCGGATATTTCCGTTGAACGTATCCCAACAGAACGGATGACCAAAGAGTTGACGTTCTCACTGAACGGGTGATCCTAACCTCACTCCATTTTCACAACTCCTCATATCAGTCCCACCAGTTCATCCGTTCATCAACCCCTCTCCTCGCCCCTCTACGTTCGTACCGTTCTTCCCTTCCCCCCTTGCCATTCCCATCATTCTTCCCTTTCCCGCTCGCCGTTCCTCCATTTTCTCAACTCCTCAGTTCATGAGTTCAGCAGTTCATCCGCCTCTCCCACTTTCCTACTTCCCTCCATTTTCACAACTCCCCTGTTCAGCCGTTCTTCCGCTTCACCCCTGTTCCTAACTCCTCGCGCTCCACTCCCCACTCCCACCAGTTCATCCGTTCATCGACCCCTCCCTTCACCACTCGTTGCTGATCGTCAGTGAGGCTTCTTACTTATTAGATTCCTCCATGGACATTTGCGAAATTTTTGGTTGTGATGGATTTTCCAAACCATTGTGGTTTTGTATGAATATATGTATTATTAAACAACTAAATGACGTGTATAACTATGTAGTGAATCAAACCTGTCAAAACCCCGTTTTAGTGATTTTTAGGTTGGGATAATTAGAATTTGGATTAGGGACTTGGTTGAACTGGTGAACGTGTCCCAAAGAACGCATCTCAGAACTGAATGAACTGGTGGGGTTAACTCCTGGAACTGAACGCATCTTACACATCTCTATATACTAGTTGTAAAAACACTCACAGGGTTGATGGAAAATAGTATTGATGACGCCACTGACCCACCTGATGTGCCCAAGTATTTCTTACACTATTTGAATAACAATAAGTATGTAGTAATAATATAAGTGGGTACCAGTCTATAATAGCGAATTGTTGGAGTAACCTACATCTTCAGCTAGGTACCTACCCTCTCAACCTATAACATTATTATATTGCACATTTCCCAGAGTTCTTAACGTTAAAATCCTAATGTGAACAGTATGGACCCCTGAACATTCATGTTAATTCTAATGTATAGCAATTTTTCAGTCGACAAATAATCAACTCAAGTTACATCGATGTTCCACATGATTATGTAAGGTACCTACCATATATTATGTAAGATACCCATCTGTTCCATATATTATATAAGGTGCGTACGTAAGACAGAATTTGTTAAAATCTAGGGATGTAATCGGAAAAGAATTTCAAGAATTCAAAAATTGTTAGGTACTTGAAATTTCGGACCCATAGCAATAGCTTTTTTCTTTTTCACTGAAAAATTTTCCCCCCCGTTTTCATTGAAAGGTTTGTAGAGATAGAGGGGGGGGGGGGGGGGTATAAATTGTATGACTGGATTAAAATGACAGAGATAATGTTATCGAGAACGTTTTCGAGCTTTTCAGTAGACTCTTCATTGGAATGAGAATGTTGAAATTATTTCTGTAGTGGGTCCCCTTCTCCTTAATCATCAATCTTTATCCTTGGTAAATTGAGCTGTTCTGCGTCAGCAAGAACATGCTGCACATCAAAGCTTTCGAGGAATGGTGTGCTCGTTAGTATCTGTTTGTTTGAATTAATGCCGGTATTAGTGTGACTGAAGTAAGGAAGTTCTACTCACTTCGTTGTTAAATAAGCCAGTTTTAGCTATGTTCAAGAAGGCATTGATCTGGCCGAGAGTCGGTGCCTCGAATTCCAACACGTCGATCGGCGTCCACCGCATCTGATTCGGGAAATACTCAAACGCCGGTTGTTTCTCGGGAGAAAGTGATACCAAGTGGCAAATCCCCTTTTCGACGATGTAGTTGACGTTCGCTTCGTTTTTCGGGTAGCCCATTATGGCCAGCTCTCCTTTGACGACCCATTTGAAATTCCAGGGGGCGTACGATTCGCCCATGGCGTTGTCAACTGGTAGGTACAGCAAGTTATGTCGCTCTATTACCTACGAGAAATCAGCAAAGGTGTTAGATATCTGGGTTGTAACTGACCCTCCTGAAGTGCCGTACTGCGAGAAGGGATCGGGAACCTGTGCCAAATGACTCTAATAGACGTTTCCTTTTGTCCTCCCCGCCACCGGCCGTGTTGAGACATCTCTCAGTGATTTCTGCGTATACTTCGTCAACTTTTTCTTGTGAGCCAACAGACTTGTGATTAAACTAAAGAGCTCGACCCCCTCAACTTCCCAAGGGCCAATTTACTTACAAAATTAACAAGATTTGAAAAAATAATGGCAGCCTCCTTGATTTTCAACTCGCAAGATTACAACAACATTACTTTGATTCACTCAAAGGATGTAGATGTTTTTAAAACTATCAATATTTATAACATTGATAGTTGGCAGTGTCATTATCGCCTCTGATATATAGGCTGAAAAACATCAGTCATTCTATATTAATTCTACCTATCAACGCATAAGCGACTTTTCTATTTTTTCGAAAAAATAAAGTAAGCAGCCTACCTACTCCGTAATCCGTAAGTTTGATTGGCATGAAAAAAATCGAACCTAGATAGGGATTTAAAATATCGATAATTACACATTTACTCAAAAAACAGATTTTCCTACTATATAGCTACGTCCTCCAAGTTCCCTGAGAGCTAAGCGCAGAACACGGGTTCCCTCCACTGGTATTTAGTTAGGTACGTAGTGAATTTGGTCAAGTTACTCTCCCTTTTGGGGAGACGAGGATGCATGGTCTATCTCTATGGTATCTACCGTTTGGTACATAATATCATCAAGCACATCCAAATCCCATAACTCAACTTATCGAATGGAAACGACAGAGAAGTTGTACTATTGCTGCAGGCCTAGGAGTTCATTGCAGGCTGGATAAAGGGAGGAGCGCCAGCACCGACCACTGTCGGTATAAGGAGGTGACTCACTCACTGGAACGGCTTATCACTGAACAGTCGAAGGTGCCTGTCAAGTCGACATTGCGGCATTTGGTCTGAATCATGGGATGATTTCAGCCGACCTAAGGAATAGGAGGCCCTGAATAAAAATGATACTCCAGGTTTGGGGGGTTGGGCTATAACCCCACCCTATTTATTATAATTATATTTGTATAAAAACGTTGTGTACATAAGATATAGTGGCAAATGTATACAAAACACACAATACACAATTTTAAGAGATCAGTGGAAGGAAAAGCTATTATTAAAATGGTGAAAAAACTTCGTTTTAGTGACTTTTTTTGCTTTTGCATTTATACATTCGTCGGATTTTCTGAACGTCATGGTGAGAAACCGTTTCCCTCTGTCCGAGTTCCATGCTTGGGGATCTGGGGACGATGGTTGGCTGTCCGTTGATTGAGAAGGCCGTGGCTGAGTAGTGCATCACAGAACCATAGTCGTATGTTATGCCTAGATCGTCGGTCGTTGTCTTTTCAGCTTTGACAAAATTGTTTTCACGACCTGGAAAATAAAGTAAAGTTAATAGCCTTTGAGGCTGAGGCTGTGTTATTATTGTGTTTTTACAGGTTTTCTCAGGTTTTGAAAAAAATAAAGATTAATTGCCAAAGAACGGCTATGGAAAAAAGGAGCTGTAGCGTACAGACTGCGCAGTTATGTTGTTTATTTCTCTTATCTATTTTTCTCTGGATCTGTTGCTTAGCAAGCTGCTGTGGCGGTCTCATGTTCCTCTCATCACTATCAAAAAACCTTTGTTGATGAAGGAGTTGGTCCACAGAACATTCAGTTATAGCCTAACGCCTGCCTGGGTAGTACAAGTAGCCTGAGAAAGGCAGAACTCCCAGTGAGTTGTATTTTAGATCATACTGTTGTGTCATAGGAGTACGTTGTGTTAGTTATAGACCCTCTGGTCCCCATACCTTTCTAAGTTTCAAACCCAAATTCTAAAGAAACTGGAGGTTGGGGATCGGTCCCCAAGTAGCTCAGTTTTTGTAACTTGCCCTAACTTGCACACCCATAATATGCTTCACCTTGCTGAGCTGAATCAGGTCGGTACCAATGATTATATCTCACGCACTCACCTGGCTGAATGTTTGCGTAGTTGATGGTGACGTAGTCGTCCCTCTCCCATCGGTTTTGTTCATGTAGGAAGCCCAAAGCGTGCATCATCTCATGCATCACGGTACCCTTCTGAACCAGGCACCCGGGACTTTGGAGGTTAATGTCCTGTGGGCCGCCCACCCTTCCGACTGAGCTCCAGCACCCGGTGTTGTCGCTCTTGAAGACCAAGTAGTCGGCCTCGTTGGATCTTGGGACGAATCTTAAACGGTGCAGATCGTCAGTTTTTGATCATTTTAGAGTTATCAAATTAATGAGCTAATCCATAATTATTGGGTTCATCGTGATCATTAATAGAGACTTCCTAAAGCACTTGCCTTAGCACTCACCTAGGTATAGTTGTTTGGAAGTACCCCAACATGAACAGGTTATGTAAAGGTCAAAAAATGATTAGAATTAATTTTTTGACCTTTACATAATTCTCTGCTAGTTTTCCAAAAATAAAAACAATACGAAATACAGAAACCCAGAAAAATGTAGTACCCATCACTATATATTTTTCTGGCGCCAGTAGTAGTGTGTATAAGGTGCTTACACATCCAATGTTAGTAGCAAACAGTGTTACTACCCTGCAGTGCAGGGGAGATGTTATTACCAAATTGCGGTTAACATTGTTAGTAACAATTATTGTATTAGCTATTTGCTAGTAACAATTCGGTAGAAGAACTTTCCAGCCTGTTCTGATGTTATAACAGTGTTAATAACATTGTTATCAACAGTTTTGATAACATCTCGGTGTGGACTATTTTTGTAGTTCACTGACAGCATTCGACCACCAAGCGATACTCTGTTACAGCGTGCAGTTATTTTTAGCACAGCTTGGGGCAAAAATGATTATGGGTTAGACTCTACTTTGCTCCAGAAACCCTGTGGTTACTATGATGGCCAACTGATAGGTACTACACGTGCAGGTGATCTGAGTGAGGAAGCTTTACTGCTCACCGACTCTGCAGATATATATAATATAAATTATATAATATATATTTTTTAAATGATTTTTTTTATTTGAACTCTTAGCGAATTTTCGAAGAAAATGAAGCTATTGTTCTCGGTCCAAAATTTTTAAAACTCGAATTTCCGAAAGATTTTTATACCAAAATCCGTTTCAGACCATCCTGAATTCACTGCCGAAAGACACCAAAAATTATATGTATATATATTATATATATATTTATATATTTATTTATATATTTATATATGTATGTGTCATTCCAGACGATAACTCTAGAAAGAATTGAGATAAAAAGTTCAAATTTGCACGAAAAATCTGTCTTGGCAATCGACAGGCTAAGTTCGTAGATGGGCAGAATCGGGTCACTCTAAGGGGGAGTTTTGGGGAGTTTTATGGGGGAAAAATTACCCATAAATTCCCAAAATGAAAAAGTCTGACAAGTGACACCTCATTTTAAAGGTTTTTGTACGCTGAACACGATGGTGAAATCAGAATTGCGATATCTCATTCCGTTCTCAAACTAGAGCACTTTGAAGATGAAGGAACGTGGTTATTTCTTGAGATGTTCTTCCTGGTTCGTCTGCTCTAATCTGATAACGGAATGGGATATCGCAATTCTGACTTCACCATCGTGTTCAGCGTTGGAAAATCTACAAACCGAGGTGTTACTCGGCAAAAAATGGAACAAAAAATTTGTTACGTAGGTATGCCCATATTTGATGCATACCGAATTAACCGAATAGCGTCATACTTGAATACCTATAATTACCCAATAAGTTTAAGATTGCCCATATTTGAATGGGATATCCCAAAGATCACATTTTATATAAAATCAGTTATTTCTTCGAAAATTCGCTCTTATAGCCATGCTGCATGACTGTGGTTTTTTTTAGAGGGTTCTGGATCTAGCTGTATTGGAAATGCCACTTTATAGGATGCCTTACTTCATACCAAAGCAGAAATTTGTAACCAGCTAATTCAGATTATGTTCATACTATGTGAATTTTGAGTCATTTACCGAATTGTTACCCAAATAACCAGTTTGCTATCGTTCCCAGTGTGATTTTGGATGTGGAATCGGTGTCAATCTCAGTCCGGTCCATTTTCTGGTTTCTTAACAATCGGGAATATTCGTAAAAAATGTTTCATGGGAAAAAAAATTCAGAACTGTTGGGAAAATGGTAGTTTGAAGCCCGCCTTCAAAAACGAGCAATATTTTGTAAATGAGGATGATCGAAAGTAAAAATGTGGCAAGAAATGAGGTATCAGGTCTACTGACACCTGATTGGCCCCAAGGGGGCGAAGCGAACCTTCGGAAGCGGTGGTTCTCAATGCTGCAAACAACCCAAGATTAGAAATAGTAAACCTTCTTGGCATGTTTTTTAATGCCAAATATGTCTTCAGTAGTAAACCTTTGAGGAAATGTTCCTAAAATGTATTTATAAATTTGTGGTTCCAACCCATCTATTGCGGTTCTAGCACTAGGTAGCGGTTCTATACCACTTGCACTAGCACTTCTAGTGGAATTTGAGTTGAACTACTCAGTGATTTACCTAATATGTACGTCATTTCTAGCGAGAACTCAGAAATTCAAATTTCACACTAGTTTTCTGCCTAGACTTTCCGACATGAACACCCCTTTAAGTGGTAAATATGTGTTATACGTTATTGAACAGAATTTGTGCGAAAAAAGGAATTTGTAACCCACGAAAATTCCCCATCCCACTAACTACAGCTTTGTTTTCGGTCTGGAGGAAAACTTTCTGGTAAATGCTGATAATAGTCTCCAAATTTCAAGTCCTTTGGTCCAAAATGATTATTGCAGTTAATTCCCATGTCACTCACCTACCTAAACTCAGAGATGGTTGTTTCGTTCTGTGGAACACGTTCCAAGGGTGGCTCTACTCTGAGCTATGACAACTTGTTTAATAGCTGTGTTCCAGCCGGACTGGTATATGATTGCTCCTGAATTGTTTACCCTATTTTGAACTACACCTGTTTTTTTGTAGTTAAAAAACTGAAATAATAACCCTAAACCACAAGCAAACTGGTCTGAGTGGTTCCAACAGAAACTTTGATATTGGTGCCAACAACAAGGATCTTAATCACAAGGGAGAATTGTATCATGTTTGGAACTGAACTGGAACTAGTTGGGAACTGTGGCATTGGAGTTGAAATATTATCCGAAATGGTTATATGGAACAACCGTTCTGTTCATGGGGCTGGAGACGTCGGAGCGGTTCCAGATTTCAACTGCAACAACTAATCCCTGTTTACATGTAACTCACCTGACACAAGTCATTTTGTGATATTCAGCAATGGCTGCCTCAATGGTCGCTCGATCTTTCTCTGAGAAACTGGTTCCGAAAACGTAGGGGACTTTGCCTTTGGGCCAACGCGCACTTTTCGCTTTGAGCCCGTTCCTCGTCTTCTGATCTGGCGGGAATAGGATGTCTCCCTCGACGTAGGTTCCGAGCTCTTCGGGATTTGTTGAACTCGACGGGCTCCAGGCTTTCACCATTTCCCCCACCTCGTTGTTGGGCTGTTTGTACAGCTTCTCTCCGTGACCTGCAACCAACAACATCCTGTTAGGTAGGTACATTCCATATCGGAAAAAAAAAACAATAATATACCAGTTTTGCTCGTTCTGAGTTTTGCCCAAGTCACAGAAAAACCTCTTGAACCAAGCAGTGAACAAAGTAGATACCTACTGCTTACCTGTGAGATAATCCATTACTCCTCCAATCTCCTCGTCGTCCTCATCCCCAGCGAAATTGCTGAGAAAACTCGGAAGCCCGGAGGCCAGAGCAGACACTCCCAAAATCGCCAACACCAGTTTCATCCTCTCGCTGCCTCGTAACTTTTGGAAACCTGCCAGAAATCCGTCTCAGAAGTCAGTGGATATTGTTTGTTACTGCATGTAGACACCACAAAGTTCAGTTAAATTTATTTAGCAGATAAATTTATTCATAGCTCTAATTATTGTGGTGTTCTGTCAGGAACTTGTTTTAGGTAGGTACCTATTACATAATAGTATTTTTTTTACAAATTGAATTAACGGTTTTCCAAATTGAATTAACCGGCTTCAAAATCAACGATTATCCAAATGAATTAACGGTTCTCCAAAAATATGGGTATCTAAGTACGTTAAAAGTAGGTAGGTACCTACGTAATGGAATCATGAGAAAAGAAAGAAATCTACGTAGATGGTATAATGAACCGTTGTGTAATAATTTACCGTTGAGTAATGATTTACCGTAGTAATAATGTACCCATCAATAATACTTCAACGTTTGTTCAAGTTTCACTTCCTAGGAACAAACTCCAAAAGAGCCATCATTTTTCAAATGAAATAATATCACAGAACAACCAACTCGACTTCATACTCCGCCAATATAATCAGGTGATCCCTACCAATGATTGGCCGTATTCACAAATTCCTATTGTGGGCGCGTCTCTGGTTACGAGATTTGGTTTGAATTGTATACAATTTCATTCACACTGGAGTCGAAAATGCCTGTCGGTGCAAACTTCGGGGCCTTACTGTGAACGAACGGCTGGACGTACGACGCTCCGGATGGTCTTAAAAAACTCGCAAGTTCAAGAAATATTTAAAACCGTAAAAATATTCACGTAAAAAAATGGTATAGGCGTTTTGAAAATTTCAACCCCTATTTTGAACCCCTTAGAGATGACTGACAGTAACGTCGAGCTTCGAGGACCAACTAGACCCCGAACGGAACCTATAACCCGAATTTCATCATTTTTCTTTCATGGTAACTAAGAAAAGTGGCCCGTACGGCGGACAGACAGAAATATTTTTATTGCAGTTTTGGATTCTACATACCTTGAAACGTAAACCATCAAATTTTGAGGGGGGTAAGAATTTTTTTTTTCATGCTCGATTCCAATGGTTCATTATTGAAAATAATAAACCAAAATGAACCATTGCGATCCGTATCTATCATTGCGTCTCTTCTGTATGCGTGAAGGAATATTCTCTTCTATTCGCATAGCCTATCAAATCTGTAGGTACCTTCTTAGTGCAGTCGTTACCCTGCTTTTCATTCAGGCTTACCTATCACTAGAAGATAAAAAATAATCCTTCACGCATTGCAGGAGTGACACAATGATAGATAACGCATCGCAATGGTTCCGTTTGGTTTATTATTCTGTGAATAATACTCCTACAGCAAAACATTTTTATAACACCCCCTCAAAAATTTTTCTTTTCCGTTTCAAGGTGCGTAGATTTCAAAAATGCAATGTCCGTCCGCTGTACGCGTCCGCCGTATCACGTGTACAGGCTTCATTTTCGGTCTAAAAAATTCTTTCTTTCGCACACATGCTCCATTTGGGCCCCAGTTGTGTCCCGAAACTTTGCAGCCCGATCGGAATATACCCAGGGGTGTTATGAGCGAAAATGTGTATACAAATAAGTACTTTTTTTGTTTTAGTAACATGAGCTTTTGAGGTATCGTTTTCCATGGTTTTTGGGACGAGAAGACCGAATACGATGTCAATTTTGACCTAAGACGCGGAAATTGAGGTTTTACCAAAGGTTCAGCTCCCAAAATTGGTTTTTTATGAGTCAAAATACCTGGAACATTGTCTGAAATCACCACCAATGTGTATAATAACACTAGAAAAAGAGTAAACAGGTGAATCAAGACCATTAAATGGCACTACCAATAATCACAGATGATTTGGAAAAAAAAGTTACCTATTTCGTGTTTTGGGGGCCTAAATTGGTGGAAACCATTAGAAATAGGTATTCAATTATTCCACATGAAAGAAAAAATAAATTAGCAGCCAACATTTCTGTAGGTGTGTCCAATAGAATAATAAACCCATGTGACAAGGACTTTGCTGCGTTTGGTTTATTATTTTCAGTAACAAACCTTTGGATCGAGCATGAAAGAAAATATTTAAGCCCCCCCCCCCCTTTCTTAGTTACCATGAACGAAAATTTATGAAATTTCGTTAGTCATTGAGAAATTATCATGAATTCTATTTGCATTTTTTCTCATTGGTTTAAGATATGAGATAGACGATGATGAGTCGGGAAAATATGCCTCCTTCATTATTTTGAGAGACTTCCAAACACGGGCTTTCAAAGAGGCGGGGAAATGGGACCCTGACGTGCGGATCGGGTTCTGATGGGCTGGCCATTGGCAGCAGATGGGAGGTGACCTGTCGACGGGTTATATCCGTATGACATAAGCAAGCGGGATTTTTCGAATCGTCTTTTAGCGAATTTTCGAAGAAAAGGAAGCTATTGTTCTCGGTCCAAAATTTTTAAAACTCGAATTTCCGAAAGATTTTTATACCAAAATTCGTTTCAGACCATCCTGAATTCACTGCCGAAAGACACCAAAAATTATATGTATATATATATATATATATATATATATATATATATATATATTTATATTTATATATTTATATATGTATGTGTCATTCCAGACGATAACTCTAGAAAGAATTGAGATAAAAAGTTCAAATTTGCACGAAAAATCTGTCTTGGCAATCGACAGGCTAAGTTCGTAGATGGGCAGAATCGGGTCACTCTAAGGGGGAGTTTTGGGGAGTTTTATGGGGGAAAAATTACCCATAAATTCCCAAAATGAAAAAGTCTGACAAGTGACACCTCATTTTAAAGGTTTTTGTACGCTGAACACGATGGTGAAATCAGAATTGCGATATCTCATTCCGTTCTCAAACTAGAGCACTTTGAAGATGAAGGAACGTGGTTATTTCTTGAGATGTTCTTCCTGGTTCGTCTGCTCTTATCTGATAACGGAATGGGATATCGCAATTCTGACTTCACCATCGTGTTCAGCGTTGGAAAATCTACAAACCGAGGTGTTACTCGGCAAAAAATGGAACAAAAAATTTGTTACGTACCTAGGTATGCCCATATTTGATGCATACCGAATTAACCGAATAGCGTCATACTTGAATACCTATAATTACCCAATAAGTTTAAGATTGCCCATATTTGAATGGGATATCCCAAAGATCACATTTTATATAAAATCAGTTATTTCTTCGAAAATTCGCTCTTATAGCCATGCTGCATGACTGTGGTTTTTTCTTTTACGTGTTTTTATTAATCCATAAAACATCTTTTCCCTAAACTTTCCTACTTTTTCAAATTCGTGTAGGAAGATGATTATAAAACCGGTACCAAAAGTGTTCTGTGGAGGTACATGATAATTGCCTTTTGGGGGTCTGGTTGAAATATTCGACGACGTTCGCTCAGCAAAAAATTTTTATAACTCCCCCTCAAACTTTTTTCTTTTCCGTTTCAAGGTGCGTAGATTCCAAAAATGCAATGTCCGTCCGCCGTACGCCGTATCACGTGTACAGGCTTCATTTTAGATCTAAAAAAGTCGTTCTTTCGCACACATGCTCCATTTGGGCCCTAGTTGTGTCCCGAAACTTTTCAGCCCGATCGGAATATACCCAGGGGTGTTATGAGTGAAAATGTGTGTAAAAATAGGCACTTTTTGCGTTTTAGCAACATGTTGGTAACATGAGCTTCTGAGATATCGTTTTCCATGTTATTGGGAACGAGAAGACCGAATATGAAGTCGATTTTGACCAAAGAGTGGAAAATTGAGTTCTACCAAATGTTCAGCTCCCAAAATTGATTTTTTATGAGTGAAAAACCTGGGAAATCGTCTGAAATCACCATCAGTTTGTATAATAACACTGGAAAAAGTGTCATCACGTGGATCAAGACGATTAAATGGCACTACCAATGATCAAAGATAGTTATAAAAAAAGGAGCGTACCTAATTTGTGTTTTAGGGGCCAAAATTGGTGGAAATCATCAGAAATAGCTATTTCGATTATTACGCATGAAAGAAACAATAAATGAACAGCCAACATTTCTGTAGGTATGTCCAATAGAATAATAAAACCATGTGACAAGGACTTCGCAGCGTTTTAATTTGATCTCGAACTTGGGAATTTTTTGAGACCACCCGAGCGTTGTACGCCCAGCCGTTCCGTGATCATTCCATTACGTACATACTTTGAATGTAGATACCTACCCATATTTTTAGGGAACCGTCAATTTGGATAATCTTAATTTGATATGGAAAATCATTAATCTGATTGGGATAACCGTTACCTAATTCAGTTTGGAAAACCGTTACTTCAAATTGGAAAATCATTGATTTGTTTTATCGTTAATTTGATTTGCAAAACCGTTAATTCATTTTGGAAATGCTACATATACACAACATTAAGGTCCTTGCATTCCATAAAAATCCTTAAATCCCGGCACTTCTTTCAATAGGACTGCGAATGTGGACTTATTAAGCAAATCCAAGTTCAAAGGAGTCTGGGGTTCATAACTTATCGAAGAACACCCACTTCAGCCTTGGTATTGTCGACTCATGAAACCTGAATTTGGCTAATTGCGTGTTCCACTAGCGTGTTTTATTTGTTCAAGTGAAAATTATACCTCAGCGAGTTTTGCAAGTTGTTGCACTATGATGGGTATCCTACGGTTAGAGAGTGGCAAAAAATGTGTCTTTTTTTAAGCTGATTTATATCCGTGTCACGGATTTTCGCCACTTGTATGATTTTTTCCTCTCCATTCATATGAATATAGATATGGATATGAATATGAATATGTATAGGTAACTATCCATATTCACTTAAATCATAAGCCCTGAGTCCCTTACTCCTGATCTGATTCCTGAAATTCATGTGGTCTTAATTCAAGTTGGGCGATCCTCAATCTATTTCTATCACTTCACCACAGCTCTTCAAATTGGAATTCCAACCGTGACATAGATATTTTTTGAAAATCGGCATGTCTCCATATGCCGATCTTCAAAAAATATTTCTCTGTGTTTACCACATCATGATAATGCAGTGAAAAAAAAGTTATGTGGTATCAGATGTGGTAAAATCGTATTTTCATGCAATTTGGCAACCGACTGCCTAAAATGCGGGCCAAGCCTGTCGTTAGGCAGCATTAATGTAGCCTTGTAATGAATCATCATTGAATAAACTTATTCTGTTCTAATAAAATGCCTACGGTGGAGGATTTCATGTTAGGCTACCCCTCTCGTTTCATCTAGAATTCGAATGATACACGTAGCATATTTTGTGCAAACAAACATACGTAGGTACAGGCAGATGTGAAAAATTTTCAGATGCGCAGTTAGGGGGTAGGTAGGTCTTCATATAGTTAGCCTAAAAATAAACATGAGTATGAACGAAGATTACGATACCTTCCGGAGGAATCCATCGTCACTAGCTGGTTGAGTACTGCAGGCGAGCGCTTTCGATGTAAGGACAAGATGATAGTAGTATTCTGTCAACGGCCTGATGATGATGTTCTTAATCGAAAGAGCTGACCTCCTCAACTAGCTAGTGTCGAAGGATTCCTCTGGAAAATATGGTAGTATTACACTAGCGGAAATAACCTTTTAGCGTCGAGTGCGAACATTTCGGAAGACGGCGCACAGGTCAACCCCTCCATGAAGACTCGACGGTCGTGCGTGCTTATTGCCTATTCCAACGCCTGGCCTTTTCGTTACAGGCAATTTTTGGTTTATTATTTTCAATAATGAACCATTGGAATCGAGCATGAAAAATGAAAAAAAAAATCCAACTCTCCTCAAAATTTGATGGTTTACGTTTCAAGGTGTTTAGAATCCGAAAATGCAATAAAAAAGTTCTTTCTGTCCGCCGTACTGGCCACTTTTCTTAGTTACCATGAAACAAAATTGATGAAATTCGGGTTATAGGTTCCGTTCGGGGTCTAGTTGGTCCTCGAAGCTCGACGTTACTGTCAGTCATCTCTAAGGGGTTCAAAATGGGGATTGAAATTATCAGAACGCCGTAGCTCGAATATTTCCGATGGAAGGGTATGGTTTTTTTTAACGTTATTAAATTTGTCTTGAGCTAAACAATTTTTTGAGACCACCCGGAGCATCGTACGTCCAGCCGTTCGTGTGCACCAAAAAGCTTCAACACGATCATGAATCAAACGGTATAAATCCGGCCCGGATATCATCAATAACGGCAAATTATTACACAACGTAAATTATTTCGCAACGGTAAATTATTACACAACGGTTCATCTACCAAGAAGGGGCTGGATTTTGTTGATCGGTACTTTTGCAACTTGAACAACCGTTGAAGTATCATTGATGGGCAAGTTATTACACAACGGTTCAATATACTTGACCACGAGGGTAGGTATTGACCAAAGAAAACAGTGATCTACGCAGAAGGGGCATCTATTTCACTTCACATCAACAATTTTCCTTCAGAACTTCATTATTTGCGTTTCTATTTGTCGTTTTAGTTACTGTTTCTCATCGATAGAATTATTTTAGCAACATTTAACTCGTGATTTAGGTGGCTGTACCTAGTAACGAGTACGGGGTTAGGTACTAACCTACTGAGGATCTGCGATCCACATATGTATAGAGTAGCACATATTATATAATATAGACGGGTTATCTATACAGAGAGCTGTGATCTGTAACAGAAGGGTATTCTGTACAAAATAATAAACCGTTGTGCAGGGTTTGTAGCGTTTTTTTTTTTTTGTATTTTTGCGTGATACAATAAGCGTTTCCTCTTGTACCTTCAAAGGGTGTAGACGTAGAGGAATGATAATTATTACCTATCAAGTCCTGCATTACCGTCCAATAATCAATTGCGATTCAATTTTTTCCAACAAAAAATCTCATCGCAACTTTCTACAGTCCTTTTGATTTGCCTAGTTTTTGACAATATATTTTGTCTTGTTTTCAACGTAGTATGCAGACATATCTGAGGCTATCTCTGGTTACACCATACAATTTTATTTCGTATAGAAATAAGAGTGCACAATGACGCAGAATGTCGTAAAATTTGCGATGGGCTGTATTGTTGTTCCTCAGGGATGGCCAATTTATGCATCGGGCACTGGGGAATGAGTTTCAACGTGTTCTGTAGGTAGGTAGGTACCCACTTACAGTACCTCGGTATAATTATTATGATGTGCTTACATTGACTTTAACCAAATTTAGTGAGCCTTTCGAATTGAATGCATTGGTAGGTAGCGCGTTAATTTACCGCTCCATCAATAGAATATTCATTAACAGCCTATTTCACACGTTTTCTTTTATTTTCGTGAGTAAAAGATCTCGGTGAGTGCTTTCCGAAAAGGTGCTACATGAGGGGTCCCCGCGCCCGCCTGGGGGGGACCACTCAGCGGCATCCACGTATGACGTTATTTCGTTTTCTTTCTTTCCGTTTGATGCCCAATGTACACGAAGTTTTGAGTTGAAAATTTGTCAGCGGGGGGTTTTCAAGGGTGCTAAATCCGGTTTTGTGGTCAAAAATAAAAAATCCGTACACACGGAAATTGCCCATTGGCAGATTTTGTATTGTGAAGATTCATAATGGATCATAATTTCCTACATGAACCATAATATTTCCTATTAAAAAAATGATTGTATGAAATGCTGTACCTGCTAACTGTTGCATCCCGATGCGTAAATTGCTGGTTCGTTTAGGAGTCCCTAACAAAACTAACATTTCTTTTAACTACAAAGCATTATTTTGTTGAAATTTGGAGCATAAACAAAAATAAGTAAATAATTCAAAAATGCGTAAGAGTTAGATATCATTTACTGGTATTAAATAGATGTAGATGTATACTAACCCTTTTTCTAAAATCACCAACTAGGTACCTACCTACCTACCTAATAATTCTGGGTTGATTACAATACCTAGCGTATTTTCCTATAAAAAATTGCCAATATGTAATGTACGAGTATAGTACTGCTGAATAGTACCTGCAAGTAGCTCCTGCTCCAACTACTAGAGATCTTGACACTAACGCCTTTCCTAGCCATCACCACGCGCCTATATAAGCCCTGGTAATCGGAACATCCTGCCTTGTCAGAACATGTAAACCTCATCCTGGAAACAATGTGTTCGTGAACAGTATCAAGCTGTAAATGGTGGAAAATTAATAACGGTTGCCGGTCAAATTGACGTCGCCCGAACTGATTAAGTCGGCTGGGGAACGATACGAGGCGGTTCGGGAGGGCCCCAGTATTGATAGGGTGTTCCCCTTCTGGTACCAGGAAGTGGTATGATAGCTGGTAACTCATTTTGGATACGCTAGCTGCGGCGATATGGTGAAATCCATGTCAGTACCGAGCTCGGCAAGACGTTTTGAAAGAACGCCTGTCAGTGGAGTGGTACTCAGCTTCTTTGCGTACCACGTTTGCACTTGAATGTACTGCTTTTGGAAGCCTCTTTAAAAGGTTTGGCATACAGAAAACGATGGGATATTCCTTCCAGTTAGTGGGCCATGATCCATGAAGGTAAATAGGACTGCGCATGTTCAAAGGCTAATTTTTCTGCACGGAATTTCATATGGGTTAGCTGTGGCAAGGTTGGAAAAGTTCCAAATTCTGCGGACCCATCTTCATAAGTTTTCGCCAATCGGATACCCTTCATATTGCGACTTACTGAAAAGATCTCACCACGATCTTTCTTATCATATAAAAATAGGTAAAATAATCGTGGAAGTCCCGACTTATAAGAGCAGATTGCACCTATCTAACGGAATAAGCCCTCTGAATTTCACCAAAAATTACCTAGCTCAAGATATGGAGAAGTTGCACGTGTCGCAAGGATTCCATGTTTGCGTTTATTCATCTAACTTTTGAATGCCCAAAAAAGTCATACGGAACCATCAGGGTATCGCATTAATCAGAATCTGAATTGTACAGTGATCTCACTTTGCGCATGTGCATACAAAAGTTGCTGTTGGATTTCAAATTCACTTAAATAGAACAGGACTATGTGTTACAAGAGGATTTCACGGTTGCATTTGCGTAGCCATAAGTGTCATAGCGATTTTGATACCTTCAGTACAACCGCAGTGGCTTATTAGGTAGGCATGTACCTACTTATAAATAATAATAAATGTTGATTCTAACGGTATTGTGAGTAAATGGTGTAAGCAGATACCTTTGAAAGGTCTATAATTATACCTAAGTAGAAATCAATCCTGAACATAAGTGTAAATAAGGTACCTATACCATGTTAGAATCAGTATGCTCCACAAAAAAGTGGCGGCACCTCTAAAATCCATGATTGATGTGTAGTAATAGGGTCCTCTAATCTTGTTCAATCAGCCGATGTGCTCGATTATTTCCTGGACCAACTCGAAAGGGGTTTCAACGTCTGATAACTTAATTGGGCGAGACAATTATTGTGTTTAGCTTTTGAATGAGGAGGTGAGAAAGGGCTATCAGCAAGCGCCAGCCCCTATCTTTCCTTTCCATTGAAAGAAGATCGGTTGTCCGACGCACGGTAGGTTTGTCTAAACGAATTAACTCGAATACCCGGCACTATCGGCCTTCCTGTTCCATGAAATTACATTGTGGTACTTACACTACCAGCTTGTTTGTTTAGGTACCTACTTATCGCGCGAGCTCGTAAAGCCTTCGCGAGGAAATTGGGGCAATTGTTTGGGATGAATAATAAAACTGGCACTTTCTCTTGGCAAGCAACACGACTAGATGGTGCAAGAAGCATTAAAAAACTCCATTCTGACATAATACTAATGTGAATACAATATAGCCAGAAACTAAAAAATCACAGACTCCAATCTCCTTCTTGTTTAAAATTATGAAAATTATCTAGGAGGCCAGAATATTGACGGCTATATTGTATTCTGACCTCCTAAATAATTTTCATCATTTTAAATAAGAAAGAGATAGCAGTCTGTGATTTTTTAGATATCCCATCAACAGCAAAGCGAATTGCACTAGTTTAGGCCCTCTTTATAATTCAAGTGAGGTTGATGAGATAATTACGTTCAACTATAGTAGTGCCCAGACGTTAGCGGCTGTGGCGGAGACCGCCCGATCCCGAACAGTGGTAAAGTGCCCATTACCGAATGGAGCTGGTCTAATCTGCTAAAACGGAAAATTCCCAATGCAGCGTTGACAGATAAGTGTTGAATGGAAAAACCTGAGTTTTAACTTAATTTGGGAGATTATCTCAGAACAGATCCGGGAAGATGACAGTGGGGGCAGCCAGCAGGAGAAGTAGTGGAATTATCATGCAATGGGAGCACGACGATCAGTAGACTTGATCATGCAATGGGAGCACGACGATCAGTAGACTTGAAGGGAGTATTCTGGTCCCAGGGCCTTTAGCTGAAACGACTGTAGACAGCAGATAAGCTGCAAGACCTCCACAGACTTTGTGGGGCTGGAACCAGCCTTGAAGATTGCTGGATGGTTGTTGTTGAAGATAGCTGGAATCAGCCTTGATGCAATGGATGAGTAGAGATTACAGGAGGTATTGGCATCTTGTCCCGGAACAAAGGTTCGGGAAGGTGACAGCCTGCAGGAGAAAAGGCTCAGCAGTATTGGAACTACCAAGCACTTGAAGCACGATTCAAAATCTTTGGGTCCTTGGCACCAGAAGAAATTGTGTCAGTAAACAACCTAGTAGGAGGGGGGAATCATTAGTCTATTACAGGGAGTAGACTGGTTCCAAAGACTTAGGCCGGGCCTCCACTTGAAGCAATACCGAGTGACCAAGCGATTTTGAGGAAGCGACACAAGACGACTGGGATCTTCCATTAGAGGTGGCTAAACACGCATAGCCCAGAAGTGCAGTTCCGTGGAAATGAAGTGCGGGGTTGTGGCGGTGAAGGGATTGGGAGCTGAGGTCGCTTGAAAACGTGACCAATCCCATCGGAACAGGATCTGTCGCTTGGTGCCACCCAAATTCCGCGTGTAGGTAGTGGGGGCCTCCTTATGTACTTACCATAGTGGTAGCTTGTGTACGGACGAATCAGCAGTCTCTTGGTATCACTTTCAGTGGAGGAGCCTTAGGCTGGCTCGCAGGGCAATGAACCGCACAATAAGTCTAGGAGTAACAGTCTTCTCCCGAGTTCATGTAATAAACCTAACCTTGTAGTATTTTATCAGATCCCTATCGTGTGAATATTCATTCTTTTTAGTTTGTTGCGTAGAATTCAGATATGCTGATGAAGCGTTACTCTTTGACACCAACAAAATTTGACGTTGGACAGAAGAAGAAAGAGAAGAGGAGGGCCACTAGCGGAATCAGGATACAACTTTGCCACCTCGTGGCGTTTCACCCTCATTCTCACTTGGGAGTCATAGAATACATCAAGTGATTTAGATTGATGGTCTGAACAAAAATAAAATAAATTAAAATATTCCAAAGAATATATTTCTCTCGCGAAATTCATTCACCAGTTGAAGTAGGTACCTAGGTAGGTAATACAATATTTACAAAATTTAATCGAGAGGATGCCCTACAAGAAAAATCGAAAATAGCATAGAAAAAATTATTTTCCTTATCTGTAAATGAGGTAATAACACTGTCACTCTAAAAAAGATTGTCCTTATATTTGCAAAAAAATACAACAGCTACAAATTCAGGGATGAAAGGACTTGAGGATGCTTCATCATAGAGGCTGAGGATCACGTGAATCGATTGTTTAGTCGGATCCCGTGTCCCGTTTATCAGACTTCTTTGACTTCTTCTTCTTGTGGCTGCGGTGCCCGGGGCTGCGACTGCGGCTCTTGTGCTTCCTGGAGGACCTCCGATCTCTGTCGGCGGATCTGGATCGTGACCTGTGACGGTGAGACCTGGGACAAGAGCAGTAGGAATAGGAGGCACGGAGTTTCGCCAAGGGTGTATATGCCAAGGTACATGTGATTACCCTACTAACTCACAAATAATTAATTCACAAGATATGGAGGTGTGAAGTTTTAAAACAAATGATATTTTGGTTTGCTTGGTTCAGCTGAAATGAAAACACTGTGGATACTCATAATCAGTATGCAGACATAACTAGGTAGTATTTCATCAACTACACATGAAGAAACTCACCTGTCCTTATGCCGATCACTACGATCTCTGTCTCTTTCCCGAGAATCTTTATATCCCTTATCAATGGGCTCTTGTTTGATCGTGATACCACCTGGTAGTTCATCTTTACTTGCGGAGGCTCCCTGAATGAAAATATATTTAGTTACCACGAGTATTCAACGCACTCTTACATAATGAGAAGTAGTGATGGGGATTGATAGATTCGGACTATCGGGACTATCGATAGCTACTGAGGTTATCGGTGTCGAAACCAATGAAAAATCGTTTAAAAGATCAGAAGAAAATATAAATCAGACACAATTTTCCTCATCAAATTCAATATTTTCCTCATCAAATTCGGGATTTCCCAATCCAATTAAAAAAATAAAATGAAATAAAAGAGTAAAATTAAGATGAAAAAATGCTAGGTAATTACTCCTATATTTTTTTCAAAACCCACATATCTAGGTGAGGGTACTTAGTGGAAATAAAAGTTGGTGTGGAGATCGCCATACAATACTTCCATGTTCTTCATAATAATGTGGATAAAATTTTGGTGGAAGACAAGACTGGCCACCATTTCGGCCTGAAAGACCGACCGATGCGGCCCGACTGCCCGATCATGAGAATATAGTATACTAAGCATGGAAATATAATACACTTGCATATAAATCTCCCTTTCAACAATTTCTGACACCACACCAACGTCATTTAGCAAGTAAACCTAGAAAATGTTGGACCCATTGACATACTTCTTTGCTGTAAACTAGCCAAATCGAATGCGATCGAGCTCAAAATCAGTAGGCATGATCCAGACATCCTAACGGACATTTTGGCACCAACCGCACCAATTTTGGTCCATTTTTACGGCAGTTATCGTTAAAAATCGAAAAATTATAAAACCCCCCAAAACTCCTCTATTTTTCCATCTAGAAAGCTCGTTTTCATCTGAAACTGAAGAGTTCAACGAGCTGAACTATACCAAAAAAGAAATCTGAAAAATACATATTTTGAGGAAGTTATGACCATTTGAAATTCCAACTCACGCACGCACACTTTTTTTTTTTTTTTTTTTTTTTTTTTTTTAAAGAAACCCCTCAAAGGCGGAGGGGGCACATCACTGAATAAAAATAAATAAATGAATCAAATAATGTGGAGACATTACCCGTCACCAGCCCGTGGGGCTAGGGATGATGAAGGAAGTTGTGAAGAGAAAGTAGGATGAAAGGAAGTGCGCCTATAAAACGACCAAAAGTTTATATACAAGGCGCGCTACCACGGAGTCCTCCCACAGAGATGCCCAGCTCGTGTAACTCCGTGGCTCTTTTCCCGTACCACACCCCGCGCCATGACGAAGTCGCTGCCAGTACCTTGATGGTATCAGCCACCACTCCCTTGTGCCCGGACACTGATTGCCGCAAATCATTCCTGTTATTTGCTTTTCGTAGCCCTCCAGGTCTGCTCCATGTCCATACTGCCATTGACAACCTGGACATCTGATAATAGCAGACCCGTCGGGCTTAACGACAACCATGTGCGGCTTCAACCCACTGCTGCCTGGCACATGGTACAGCCTCCCCCTCTCAACATCCCAGCCGCAATGACAACGCACGTGCCACCTGCCTGGCAACCGCATCGTGACGGTGGATGCGGCCACCATGAGTCCGTGGACAGACTTGCACCACATGATAGAGGTGGCTCATTTACACCCCGACAGGCACGGCAAACGGTGTCAGTCCTACGACTACCTCTGGAACACCTTACTACTGTGGCTAGTGAGGCCATGGGGACGGCATGAAAGTTCCGGTAGTCACGGAGCCTAGGCCCAATCCACTCACTGGGATGAGAAAGGGACTTCGGAGCACTGTCGGAGCTCTTTCTATCTAATGACTCATGCAGTGCAGTCACCAACTCAGCAGGCGAGTTGGGATTAGTAGCAGATGGTGTTGCTCTGTCGCACCATGGAATTGCTGCCTGACAAAGACAAGGCACACACGTAAGTATGTATGTACATACATACAGAGCGACATCAAGCGGAAACCGTCTAGAATCTAGATACACTCGTTTTGAGCACTTCCAGATTCCATGGTTTTATCCAACATCTATTTTTGATGGTATCACCATACCTCCATTCCTATATAATAGGAACATGGAAGTAAAATGAAAACTTGAATACAATTGAATCACTTTTTGTACAAATAGGACAAGCTAACACAATTTTTATAGATTAAATTATAGGAATCATTTCAGTAACTTTCAGCTAACTAAGCTCAATCTGGTATTTCAATAAAATTATACTATTACTTTCTCCAAAGAAATGGTAAAAAAATATGTAGGAATTGGTCAAAACCTATTCCTACATATTTTCAACAACTATTCAATTAAAAGTACACAAGATCTATCAGTGACGTGATAAAACGAAGACCAAGGTGTAGAAACAGAAATGGAGATGCAGAAAACTATCGTCGATAGTATCGACAGTTAGGGACGATACTATCGGAACTATCGACAGTCCCCCTTCACTAATGAGAAGGTACACGGAAAATTAAATATATCTATTACGATGGAAGATGAATGAGTGAATTAACATGCAACCATGCAAATCGACATCTATTTATACACCAACCTGAGATAGCTCAACGATTTTGAAGAATTTTCATCCTATATTATACATCTCTGAATTAGAAGTTCAGATTGTGGCTGAAATAAGGTTGTAGGTAGAAAGCACATTCTGTTTGCATCACCCTACAAGTTGTTCCCACAGGACTATGAGCAGCACCTACTAGAGATACCTATCTTGATACCAACATTGGTTTACATAGGATCTACGTGATACATATATACGATTCTAATATCTACACAAATACCGATGATAATTTACAAGTACTAACACGTGCATGCCTGTCTGAGCGCTTGTGGGGGCTATTGGATGAACCACGCGCAGACCGCCTATCCCGGTGCCTGGAGTTTCTCGCCTACAACATTACTCATCAACATCTACAACAAGCCAACATGCAGTGGTTTTGCTGAGGAAAGAGAATATTAGGAAGGCGAAGCAATGAAAGTTTCAGAGGACTTAAAAGCATACAAAGGACAAGGTATGTTACATAACTTAAAGTAACATCAACAGTTCATAATGAATATGCAAATTACAGCAAGCAGAAGGTAGTAATAGAATATTTGTAAATACAAATGCAACTGAAAACTAGAATCATGCAAACTGCAAGATTTTTTGCAACAAATTTGACTTGGAACGATGAAACTTGAAAGGAGTTGCTGCAATACATGGATATTATGAGATGGGTCAACTGGGCCATAGCACCGCCCTTTCAGTCTCAAGGCAAAACGGGGCCAAAAGCAAATAAATCTACAACATACTTATGTGAATTGTATGGGAGCCTTGACTGTTTTAGACCGCGTTTTGCATACTGTCCATAGCTTTGGAATAGATCTTTATGAAAACCCCGGCACCATTCTCCGTTTTTTAAAGGACATTTTCAAAATAATCAAGTGGATAAATATAAAGTAATAAATTGATTAATTTACTCTTTGTATCTCCTCCCTTGTACGTGAACTCCTGAGCTGCTCATCACGTTACTATGGTTTCATTGGTAGAATCCAGTGATCATTATTTTACCCGAATAGTTGTATAGATGGATTCTACAAATAACGGCCAATTGTACTCATTGACGACATGTTTAGCAACCATGAAAACACCATGAGCTCATCATGTGTGATGAGGCAAGGCTTCCTGAACATTCACACCCAACAGCCCAGGCACCATTGGTAAGGAACACCTGATTGTAATCACGGATGGCTGTATGAAATCAAGTTGGTTGTTCTGTGATATTATTTCATTTGAAGAATGATGCCTCCTTTGGATTTTGTTGATAGGTACTTTCGTAACTTGAACAAACGTTATGCTCATGAATAACAGCAAATAATTAATGACTGATCCCGCGCTTTTTTATGATCCTGTAATTCCCAGGCCAGCTCCAGTACTCGATTTAGGGCTTTCCTGGGGGGAACACAAGGGTAGGTACTGACCATAGAAAACAGTGATCTATGCAGAAGGGGCATCTATGCATACAAATAATAAAGCGCTGTGTAATAATTTGTAGCGTTTTATTGAGTTAAAGAACGGGCCATTTTTGTGGGTTACAAATTCTCCTTTTTTGCCAAATTCTGTCTAATAACAGAAATTGACACTGACCACTGAATGAGGTGCTCATGTCGGTAAGTCTAGGCAGAAAATAGTGTGCATTTTGAATTTCTGAGTTCACACTAGAAATGACGTATTGAGTAAACTCCAGCAGTTCAACTTAAATCCCACTCACAGCGCTAGTGTACCACTTTATGAAGTACAGAACTGCAATGAATGGATCGATGGATGGAACCAAAAATGTACAAATAAATTTAAAAAACACATCATCAAAATCATAATTTGATCAAACTGAGGGCAAGGTCACAGCAAAGGTTCTTGAAGGTTCCCACTAAGGTTTGCTATTTCTAACGCTAGGTTGTTGGCATTGAGCACTGAGAACCTTCACCTCCGAAGCTCTACTCCGCCTCCTAGGGCCAGCAGCCAATCAGATGCCAATAGACCTCATGTCACCTCATTTAATAAATAACGCTTATTTTTGAAAACAGCCTTCCGAAGAGTTCTGAATTTTTTTTTCCAAAAATAATTTTTGAGGAAAATTGCCCATTACTCCAAAAGGTTCAAATTTTTGATATTTGTGTTAATATCTGAGGCTCTAACTCAAACACCAAACACAATGAATGTTATCCTTACAAAAACCGCGAAAATAAATTATTACAAAAGTGTATTTACCCACTTTACAGTTTTAAAACTGTTTTTGTACAATCTGAAAATGAGGTTCTTCGTGCAGATCAAAATCATGTACAATACGACGATAACTTCGGCAATTCTAAGCTGTAAGCTCCACTACTGTTTTCTTCAACCATTGCTGACACTGGCGGGGTTTCCCTTTCCATCTCATAGTATCCACAGGAGCAGAGTGGAAGGACAGAAGTTGAAATCAATATACAGATGGGCTCCAGGGGTCTATTATTTTTTAGTTCCTAAGACATGTTTTCATAATGATAACTTCACCATGCTTGAGTACATGCATGGAGGAATGAAGTGGAAAGTCATGACATCATGCAACCTATGGGACGATGTAATAAAACAGAACAATACAAAACTGAAGACGAAACGTTCACCTCACTTCCCCAGCTCTGCATCTCTTGAGTCGGCTCAAAGTTTCCTGAGTAGTAGTCGACGTCGCCGTAATAATCGGCACCATAACCTCCGTGAGGAGGATAGCTAGAAATAAGAAAACGACTGTTAATGAATCGATGGATAATTGGACACTGTTAAGCAAATGGGCGATCTACACTGCCCACTACTAGGTACCTATATACATTTTCGTATTTCTCTCTCAAATTACTGATGGAGGATGTCGTTTTGAGATGTCAGCACCAGCTCCTCTTTATTCCATTACTTTGTTTGTTCCTACAGGAAACATTTTAATGAGAAACCTTTACCCGCTGCTACAGTCAATGCTTATCTCCTGGGGATGAGCTAATGGCCTGCTAGCACCATGTTATGCATTACGTTTCAGAAGGCTGGTGCCTGTCCCAGAAAACTAGCAATATGGTTTGCTGCACCATCAGTAGGCACCTATCTACTATGCTATACAACCACTTCACACATTCAAATACATAATGTAAGGGATCAATGATAAGAGGTGATTAGGTTTTTTTTTTTTAAATACGAGCAAGTAAGTGATCGACTATAATCACTGATTATAATCAGAGTTTAATAATTATTATTAAACAGAGAAATGAGCGAAACGAGCCGAAATTATGAACTTTAATACGAAAAGATGTAATAGTTATCCGCTAATTAGCCTTCCCTTTTGTTTGACGACATTCAGAGTTCAATTCATACAGCATGCATACAGCAGCTAGCTAGAGAAGTTCGAGTTATCTGCGCCAAGTGGTTCGACACAAATAGGGTTAATATAGGACCCAGACCCACAATTTTGGCTCGAGTAATCATAATAATCGACACATCGAGGTTTAACTGTATTTATAAAACGTCTTAACACAAAGTTTATCTTTATAGATTGTTCATGCCGTCATGCTGCCTAAATGGAACTATTATATTAGGTATTAGATAAACTAGAACTAAGGTCTTAGTAAGTTGATAACTGACGTGCACTGGGATAATTTTCTACATGCATCAAGTACAAACGAATCATGCATAACTGAGCACATTTAATACATATACCTAGAGAATTCTTGAGCAGGATCAACATTACTGCTGATATCAGACTGGTATTTGTTATTATCATACCAATATTAAAATCTAGTACTTGTTAAATGGAACAACCTTCGGTTATGATGTGGTAGGGCTGACCTGGGCATTACAGGTGGAGCAACTCCGGGGGGCGGAGCGTCGAAACCTGGGGGAGGAACCGTCATATCAAAACTCTTCCGGAAGTCCCGACGCTCGCTAGACATCACCTGCAAGACATTCACAACAGCTACAGTTTGGACAGCAGGAAATTATGTTGGGTTCAGGATGATTGATTGGGAATGCTGGGATGACTTTTCATAGCGTTTCGGTATACCTGTCACCTCTGGTCCTATTTACAGACCCAAAACTATGCCAGTCTGCACATCAGTCAGTAAAACTTCATCGCATCGTCAAAATAGCTAATTATAGATATCAATTTTGAAAATCTCCCATATTATGTGGTCATCATGCATGGCTGGAACTTTTTTGATCAGCTTTGAGAGTCCTGGAGGATTCTTACAAGAATGTGCCGGGATCAACCAACCTCTGGATCAGAAAAAGCCAGTGCAAACGAATCTAATAACTTGATTTTGAGGCCCAAATTGATTACCTGGATGACATTTTCTTTTGGAGGGGAGTCTGTCGTTCGGCGAGAAGCGATCCCACCTCCAATGACGTCGATGACGTTAGTCGAGCGGCGGCCTCCAGTCATCACAATAGGAGTCGACTTGCGAGCAGGAATGACGGCCGAAGGGATCATAGGAGGGGGAACACCCATCGAAGGTGGCATCCCCCCTCCTCCGTACTTGGCGCCGTCATTCATGACGCTGATGGGGACGGGGTTACGAGGGACTCCCAGCCCGCCAAGCCCAACGCCTGACTCGTGAATCCTCAGAGTCTTCTGCCTCTCACAGTAGGCCCGCCACGTGTCCTCATTGAAACCATAGTTGAAGTAATCTAAAGAGAGATACGATGAATAGAAGCCAAAATGGCCAGCCAAATCAAGTTTTTACGGATAACTGAGTGCCCAGGCAGAATGAGGCCTTGATCACGACCGTCACTTATAACATATTATCAAGCTCATCCCTTCTGGATTGCTTCGCATTTTCAATTACTCTACGAGGATACCTCTTCATAAACGTTTACCAAAATCCCGCTACAGAGAAAACTGACCAGGAGAGGTCAGAGCTCGGTACCCACATCACAAAATAGTCCGAAGCGTGATAACTGTACATGAATGTCTAAAGAGGCCTGTAAACGAATAAACAATTTAACAAACTTGACCACTAAGGTTTGTCAAACAAGCGCACAAACTGAGTCTGTCAAACCTCACTTCACTTACAGCGGTTTGTCGCTAGAAGACGTCGGTCAAGAGAATGGTTAAAACTTGGAGATGGATATACCCACGAGAATGGTTAAAATTTGCTAGAGGAAATGTTGCTAAGAGGACAGATGATTATGCATACTTTCTCCGTAGGGATTTCAATACTTCTGATGAATTGTTGAAATTATTTCACTTTTTTTAGTAATATAAATTTTAGTTTCCACAATAAATCGCGTTATAATGAAGTGACCAATAACTTAGTGCAACTTTAAAACATCTGTCATGATTAGATGTTCCAATGTTGATAAACACTTTCAAAAGTTCGATAAGACGGAAGCAATAAGGAAAGATAATGACAACGGAGCTGTGGTGTTGATGTTAATAGCTCAACTTACACTTATTGACTGATTCGACAAACATCTCGTGTAGTCAGTCAGTCAGTGTAAACCTTCAAACGTATTCGTCAAACGTACCAACTGTCAATCGATATTCCTCTCAAACACTTCAAACAAGAAGGATATTTGACAAGCAAGTCAAAAGGCGTATATCGTCAAATTTTCTTTCAAACTCCTCTAGTTTGTCACATTGTTTGATCGTTTGCGGGCCCCTTTAGAATACCAAATATAATCTAAAAGGGTCTAGAGTAGACCGTGCACAATGACGAACAATTTTTAGAACTATTAGATTATAGTATCAAACGTCTCTTGTTGCAAGTTCTACAGCTTAGTTCTAGTAAGGACACTAAGTGGTTGTGTTTCACTTTCCAAACCTAAATACAACATTACTTTAATAAACTGACATATATGACAACAAAGGACATTATTGACGTTTCTTACCAGTGATATCAGCACCAGGTTTTCTCCAGGGTTTTTCTTCGAGGGCATCGATACTGAACTCGTGAGCTGGTAAACCGTTGATGGAGCCAATGCTTTCAAATTCTTCAATTGAGAACTTGCCAGACTAAAGAAAAAAAAATCCAAAGAAAATAACCACAAACCTATAACCTATATGAAAGTGTGTTTTTCTATATACTATACGTATTTGAAAGCAGAGCCTGACAGGAGAAAATTTTCATTTTGGTTTAGCGCGATACCTCTCCCATAAATTAATAAGGAAATTTACATGACGTGAATACTAATGAAACTCAATAAATTGGATTGTAGGAATGTTAATGATTCATAGCTAATAGAATCGGAGGACAGATCCAAGGTATTATAGACCGCCCAAAGTACGGTAGGAATGCCGAATCTTAATCCCAAGTCGGAATTCTTTCATGACAGGAACTAGTCGATAACTGCAGTGTCGATCGGGTGTGCGCATGGGTCACAAAAGCGGTTTATATTATTTTTTAATGAAACTATATTCCATTCTGAGAACTTCGACACTAACCACACTGTCCTAAGATAAGTATTTCTTTTTCTATGATTTTTGAAAGTTCCGGAAGTTCTGACGTCACAGTGAGCACCCCCCGGTCCCGGACGGGCCAGGCAAAATAATAGAAAAAGAAATACTTCTTCTCGTACGACAGTGCGGTTGGTGTCACAATTCGCAGGATGGAACCTACTTTCATTTCAAAATAAAATAAAAAAAACTTGAGTACACTTATCCTGAGGGTAGGTACAGAAAAATGCTTTTCCAAATTACCTTGCTTATCTTATCAATTCCTGAAGAGAGAACAGCTCCCCGCATCTTGTTGATGTTCGGATACTGCGGCGGGGCAGTCTTGATATTGCCAATCGTCACACGGATGTCGTCATCGCTGTCTTCATCATCATCATCCTCTTCACCTTCTTCATCCCCTGGCGAGCAGCGGCCAGGAACAATGTAAATATTTATGCCTCACGACATTCTCATAGATTAAATAAATAAAAACCCATCGCCTTTAGAAAAAAAATTCAAGAAAATGCGTTGAATAATAAAATAATAATAATAATAGATGCTTACCAGGGAAAATTATTAAATAACTTGCTGATGTTTCTAAATAATTCTATGCAAATCCACACCTCCCCCATACCAACATAATTAAATGAATACTTAAGGTAGGTTAATATGGAGCAGAAATGCGGTGGCAATCTGTTATGGAAGTTCACTTTGCCACAAATGCAGTCACATGAGGTTATTGGCTGGAATCCATCAGCCCCAAAACTTCCCCTTCACTGAAAATAATATTATGAGGTAGCGTTTGCAGGGCAATAATAACAAATCCGTTCATGATGGCGATGATCATCTATCAAAAACAAGCTAAATGGGTAGGTACTAATTTTTTATTAAAATTCCCCTACATAGTCTACAAATCGCATCTAAAGCACATGATTTTTGAAGACGTGGGTAAAAGTATCATCTGGGAAGCCAATGAACCACCACCTGTAGGCATTTGCAAATGGCCAGCTAAGCTACTCACGCCACCCAATCAGCAAGGATTTCCGCTCCATGTGGAAGTGGCTTAACACTACATAATATGTCGTAGTGATGACTGCACAACGGCGCAGGTCATCTTTCCTGTCATTTAGTTAGTTAGAGGAAAATGAAACATAAAAACAAGGATCCAGTAATCTTAACCTCACCCTCCTTTGGGGACTCGTCTCCGGGAGGTGCTGGCTCTGTGCCGGGTGCCGGAGGTAAGTCCTCCTCACCAGGTGGCCTTGGGGGTTCTGCATCTTCTGCCGGCTCCTCGTCCTATAAAAACAAAGCGTATACGTTACGTACAAAGTTCCTTTATCCGAAGAAGCATTCATATTTAAAAAGATCGATATAGTTTCATTATGGTAAGTGCAACTGTAACGGTAGTTACGCGCGTTACAAGGATTTGCAGCCACATAGACGGACAGACACCAAATCTGATCAAAATGGTCAAAAACGCATATCGCAAGTGGGAATTCTCATGTTGGAGCACGGACTTTTTCGTTCCAATAAGTGATGGCAAGGCTCCCATAACATTGGTAAAAAAAGCGTGGAAGTTCCCCATTGTATGATATTATACAACAATAATATATTAATGTATTTTATACCTAAAAAAGGCGTTACTTCGTTCGATGCATGAAGGTTTGATTCGTCGGACCCCTAAAACAGAATTAGATGAAGACAACTTCGGTGATATCCCCCCAACGAAATGACTGGTCGCATTGCAATACCCTGTTTTCTTGAAAAATAGGGGCATGTGCACGGGTTGGCATTTTAACCACAACGTGGTCAAATTAAGCACAAAAGCGCTCAACTCCTTCAAATTAAGCACAAACCTTGAGCAACACATATTTTGAAGAATAAAAAAGTGACACTGCACAAACCCCACTGAGATAACTGAACGATCAATGAAGAGGGAAATACTTTTTGATTCAGTGCTATTGACTGCTGATACCATCTGGGTTCCTGAGTTCCAATTATAGGTAAATAACTTGGCCTTACTTTAATGGTTAAGGCACCTCCACACTACACCACAGAATGCTGTTATGCAACCCGACCCAGCAATGTCAACAAGCAGAGCTGATAGCCCACTTATTATGCTGCGGCTTTGGATGGCGTAAAGTCTACACAAAGCTCATTGAGGGACCCCCCCCCCCCCCCATTTTCCTGACTGGCTTTCTTAGGAGTGACTCGGCATATGAGCGATTCTGAGTGTGCAAGCAGCAGCCTGTATGTGTGGATTTGTAGAAGTAGGCACGAGACTACTACTACTAATACACAGCACTGGCTCTGTCATTTGGTAATTGCCAACAGGATTCCGTGGACATGGACACGCCTTCAAGTCAGGACCACTGGTAGTGATAACCTGGTCGTCAGTTTCAACGGCAAGCGCTGACATGATATGACGCACTGCACCCCATCGACATACACATACTGAAGGTTTGTTGGATAATCAGTTCTGAACAGTTTGGGACTGTCAGAAATGACCTCACCCCCTTTTTTAATGTTTAGACAGCGCCAGAAATGGTTCAGAATATTGATGGGAAGTTCAGTTCACTTGAAGGACTGGGAACGATCTCGTTCACACTCGAGCACGAACTGCTCCTGAACTGCAGCTCTCGTTCCTACTCTCCCCTCTCCTGCTATCAACACTACCCTCAGTTACAGCTCCCGCTGCCACTCTTGTTCCTGCTGCTTGTGATTGGACATACAGGACCTACGACCCGCAGTTCCTACATGACCAGTTACGAACAATCACAAAGGAACTCAGACTCACAGTTCGAACGAACCAGAAGCCGCTGTTGGGACCTTCTCAAACCACATGTGAACTGAGAAGTGCAGTTCTCAACTGCCACTTGTGACTGGTCCGAGAAGAAGATGTGGTTCCTTCATCATTCAGTGCGTGTAAAGGTACTGCATAATGGTGGTAAATGCACAATGGGCTGGGGAGAAGTTGGAAGGCGTCAGTTTGGTACCAGATCCTAACGGGCCCAATCCTGCATGGATAATTTACTAGGAAAATTCCCTCCTGTCAAGTGAAGCAAGTTTTCAGTTTCATTTTAAAGATGACAAAGATATGAGGGTGCTCTCCTAAGTGAATTAGACAAGAATTCTTACTTCTTAATCTCAACATCCATAAGCGCCCCAACAATGGACTACTTGGCCGTTACTGGCCCAATAAGGAAAGTTATCGATGTCAGGAGCTAGCGTTTAGGTTATCAGTTCGGAATCACCAGAACGCGTTCAGATAGACATTCAGTTAGCAATGGTTCTCACCCCCTCTCCTCTGGAACACAATGAGCAATTATCATGCATCCACAAAGAACACTTTCAGTACTGATTTTATAATCACCTTCCTCTACGCATTAGAAAAAGTAGAGAAGTTGAGGGAGAAGTTCCTTCGTGGATGAAGAGAAGCACGTAAAACAGAAAGGCGATTCAAAGAAGCTGCTTGCTACTACTAGCTGCTATAACGCGTCGACTGGCCACCCCCCATCTGCTGCCACCACCCAGCCAATCAGAACCCCTATCCGTACAACGCCACAGGCAACAGGACAGCCCCTTTTCCCGCCTCTTTTTTGAAATGTAAAAGTTTAAAAGTCTCTCATATGAAGGAGGCATATTTTCCCGATTCTGTCCTATGACCGTCTATCTCACATCATAAACTATTGAGAAAAAATGCAAACAGAATTCATGATAATTGCCCATTCTATCCCAGCTCAGCAGTTCAGCACTGTCTGTCGAAACAAAGCTCAAATATCTAGATAGGCTCCAGACTGCTGTATCTAGCCTGACTTAGCATCTAGGTTACTGAATAGTAATGGAGACGGAGGGGATTGAGAGGGGATCCACATTCCTTCCCCGTGTCCTCCAGCACTGCTCTTAACACCTCTTCGTGATGACGTTCAGCTTTACTTCTCTGTAAGCGCTGATAACATTGGTAATGTGATCCACTGTTTAAACAATGATCTTTCTGCCATTTCCTCATGTGCTCTAAGGAATGGAACTGGAATTGACCAAGCCAAATCAAAAGCCATAATTATTTCTAAAAATACTATCTATCAACTCCGATTCTATTCCTCTGGTACTTGTTGGTCATCCCTTTCTCAAACTCTGTCGTTGACCTTCGCTTAGTGATAAATAGCACCTTATCATATTAACCAGACATGCAGGAGGGTATACGGCTCTCTTCACTGTCTCGAAAAACAATATAAATTTATTCCCTCCAACTTCCAGAGGAAACTGGTTATAGCATTGGTCGCCCCACACTTCTTATACTGTGACCGTTTTTTTTCTTCACATTCTCTCCTCCACTTGCTTGCAAAAACCTAAAGTAGCCTACAACACTTGCCTTCGATTTGTACACAACATTAAGCCCTTTAATTCTGTATCTTTTTAAAATAATTTTCTCATCTTCTATAATAATTTTCTTTGTCCTTCAGAAATTACCTCAACCACTCTCCAAATTCTTCATTGTACAGTTCCATCTATCTCAACTCCGTTCTCAAAAGCCGCAACCTATCGATCGAACGCTCCAAGGATCGCTTGCCATAATACCGCGTTATGGCCAACTCTTTGGGAGTTGCTGGGGCGAGGCTGTGGAAAATGCCCGTCCGCCTCCGTCTTGGGTCTCTCCCCACAATCAGCCAGATGTTATACAATTTCATACTGACAACGAACAGCGTATCCTACCTCACTCTCCCTTCTTTTCGACTAGTCCCTACCTATAACTTTTTAAAGGTTCCTTTGTATTCGTGCCCCATCTTTTACGAGTCAATCTTTCTTGACACTTTTTATGAATAATGTTTTTCTTTTTTGTAATTTCAAATTGTCCAATTCTTGTGTGAATCATATTTTTATTATACATCATCATGCGTCTAAAGGAGTAGACTCATTGTTTTTATTCGATCAGTAGGTCGGTTACAAAAAAATGTTAAACGGTGCATTGAGGCGACCCTATCTCCGAGGAAAGAAAAACATGCACAGGTGTAGGTTGGCGTCGAGTATTTATACACAGTCAGCAGGCCCTTTATTATGCATGTTAAAACCAGAACACCATAACTTGTACCGAAAGTGAATAGTGAATCCGTTCTTCAAAATCGTGCACGAAATAGCCGTAGCCGTAGAGCGCAAATACAGTATTTGAAAGTCTCACCTTTTCAGGACCCGTGACTTGATCAGGGGTTGCTTCTGCCGGGGGCGGGGGCTCCGAAGATGCTTTGGGTAGGTTAGTCTCCAACCTCGGGATGTCGCCGTTGGTTCCTGGAGGAGCTACGCCATCGCCATCGCCGTACAGCCACGAATCCTCGTTCATAGAATCGTCCTGGTCCCCCATCCCAGACTTAGAAGGTCTCTATGTACCAGACTGCTCTATACGTACCACTCAAATAATTGGGTTCTCTTTGATGATCCGACGACACTATAATACACAACACCAAGACCGGCAACACTGATACTTCAGACTCGAATAATACTTAAGAAACGCCCGAATAAATTACTAGCAATGAATTATGCTCGACTAAAAGTACTCCCAGGCGTAAAAATGACGCACACGAACCGGACTCACAAGACGTTTTACCCACAGGACGTGTACCGCATCAACATCAGTGGGGGGTTCAGATCAAAAATAAATAATTATCCAAGTTCAACATGTATCTAAACTTCGGATAAACCCATTCAGCGATTTTTATAAGAACTTCATTCTATTTTTTTGCACAACCTCATCACTAGAACGACGGACGACTAGAACCACGACACAATAGTCTCTAAAGTCGATGGATACTTCATGGAAGAATTTCCCTTCTCTCATGTGGATACTTTGAGTGGATAACAATTTAACATCCATGCTCAAGTACCAAGCCGCACCCATAGAAGAATACTGACTCGCACCAACAGTACCAACACATTTGAAGAAAACCTCAACAGGTTTCCAACAATTTTCTTTGAGAACCGATGTTACAAAGTTGTTTAGACGTCATTTTCAAGGTTGAAATAAGTTTTGTAGTTATATCATGGACCTTGGGGGTCCATGGCTACTAGGAATACACAAAGAATGCGGACTTTGATTGGATGTTGGTTAACTACTGCTCTTTCCTGCCTAGCTTCCGAAGTATTCTACGATGAATAATAATTTATTATTACTTATTGTAAATAAAAAGGTGAAAAACCTTAAAGCTGGAACTTTTCCATCATTCAAATTCTTCCTGTTCAATGCATTCTAATTACCTACACCTCTACAAATCCTAATTTCTTCGAGTCATCACAATCGCCCTGACGACCTCCCTATCCCGTTCCCTCCGTAGCCTTGTCAAATTAGGCTAAAAAGGGCTGCGCCTTCCGTTAATTCTTTAGGTGCCCATTGAGACACGGTAATTACTGCACCGGTAATTCCAATGTCTAGGTTGTGTTTGCGACAGTTTCGGGGACGAGCTAAGCACAAAAATTGCAAACTTTTGGCACTTCGATAAGTTTCTGGCTAACAACATCTAAACGGTGCACCGCCCAGAAAATTTCACTCATGCCAAAATTAAAGAATATTAAATTCTGCATCCTTGAACGTTAAATTGGGTTCACCGGCTTGATCAGAATCATCAGTCAGAAATAGGCAAATTTTTCCCTTTTGATCGAAAAGTGTGTCTTAGCTCTGTTTTACACGTCAGTTACTAAAAACCGGTTAGATATTTCAAAAGAAAATTGCCATATTTTAACTAAAGTTGTGGCATAACTAGAGCACAGAGCGAGCGATCAGAGCACCGCTATTTTTACTGAAATATTTAATTTTCAACAAATTATAAATATTTCAAGAAAAGTAAGGGACGCTGTAAGCTCATAATTTGATGCTGTAAAACGTCAGTGAGTTTATGACATTTTTCATCTGGAATTTATAACCGATTTTTAATTTTAGGCGTGTGAAACTGAGCATAGATAAGCACACTTCAGTCAAAATGGACGTTTGCTTCCGATTCTGACCTAACTGCTGAACCAAATTTGATGTTTAATACGGCATTTTTCATCATTATTGCCCTGATTCTAATTTTCGCGAATTTAAGTGTCATTCAACGCAAAATTTAATGCTCTTTAATAATGGTAAGAGTAAACTTTTCTGTACGGTGCACCGTGGGCAAAAACTGGAAGTCCACAAAGGCACACACACAAAACATGGTGGAATTGTGGTTAGGTACCTACGTGTAGTGGGTATACTACAGAACAGGTAGGTACGTAGTATTTACGACCTTATGAAAATGCCCGAAGATGGAATTCTTTCCTGCAGAAGAGTAATTAAATTTTTTCTTGAACTTCCCTTTTTATTGCAGATTGGTTTATAGATTCTTTGACTCAAAATATAATTAAAGGTCTTAACTGAAGTACCTACCTACAACTATGGTATCCTTCATAGGTGAGTCAAGCTCAAGAGTCGTCAACTTTACTGAGATTTCAACATGAAAGTAAGAATACAATAAGCACATTACCGATCCCACCATACACTTTTTCTTGGGTGTCAATTTCATTCGTGAGTCGATCACGAAATACAAACCTCAAGTTGGTATGTGCAGAAGTATGTTGAAATAACAAGGAGAGATTGTTTGGAAGTATTTATTCACCTTAAAAATAAATGTAACTTTTAAATATATATAATTAAAACGTAGAAACTAAAAAAAAAATCCGTAGATTATGTTGATTTCCTGATGTTTTCTTCTAATTATCAATTTATTGAAACATTTTTGTGACACGATTCATGTGACCCACCTGCATTCGTATTTTTGAATTCCGAGGTGAGGTAATTTAGGTAAGTAGAAACATGAATTTGGTAATACTTATCGACTGTTTAGTGACACTCGCAACTCATACGAGTCTATCAGATCTCAAATAACTTGTCGGAAAAAAATATGAATAGAAAACATGATGAGGACTCACAATATAGTTTTTTCGAATTTAGAAATAGGTGAACAATAGGTTGAAATTATTTTCGATAACTAACAACTGAGAAATGCATAGAAACTGAGATAACACGTTAAAGCTTAATGAATTAATAGCCAATTGAAAAATCAACTTGAAGTGTTAGTGGGCAGACAGCAGCTGTGTAATTTGTAGTGGTGATGAGTGCAATTTTCAAGTGGAGACACTGGCTTGAGAGGCTGCTTTGCTTGCCATTTGCGTCTGAATTTTCACCTCCATAACGGTCATAACAGCTGGAACGTAAAATGAAGTGGTCTCAAGTAAATGATCAAGTACCAGCTCAGAACAGCAAAGGAAGGTAATGGACTGGATGAGGGGACCCACCGAAATTACTTTCATAGGACAGAATTAATTAATCTATTGAGGGGACCAGCAACAGTGAACCAATTCGAATCAGCATGAAACACTTGCAGAGACAGAGGTACTGCCACCCCTCCCCTCCAACTGACTACACCCAGGTGATTTCAGTCCTCCATTCCGTCCAGTGGCTCGACAGTCATCTAATAACCACTGAATAGTATAACTACCCAGAAGTCAGTAAGACGCGGAAGGAAGATTAGGGTGGTCGTCCAAAGGAAGCGTATTCAAGCGGCGCAGCACCACATGCAACATCCATGCAAGCGCCTTCGTGCTTTGGGCTTCAGTATGTTTTCAAGTGTATTCAAGGAAAGTGGGGGCTGTTCCTTTTTATTCGTCATGGACCCAGAGCAGTTTTATTTCCTCGAAAGCAGCAACCATTTGCGAAGACGGACGGCGAATCAAAGATCATGTTGGGTGGACCCGATCCTCTCCGAATGGCACTTCGAGTGGCACTACTTAATTTGTCGGTGTTTTGATCCAATAGAGAGTTTTTGCAACACACTCGTGACGAAACGAAACGGAAAACGACACCGAAACGGAAATGGCGGATAGGGCGACCGAAGTCAGATTCTAACCTTTTTCGGTTCAGTTTTCGTTCAGCTTTGGCGTCTACCGGCTGGTGGAGTCACGCTAACGTTATGTCAACCTCTCTTTCATCCATTTTACTCCATGGTTAATACAAATCTATGTCCACACATGGCGTCAAGTCTGCCAAGACGCCAAGAAGCAGCTGTGAATACGACGCTCGACATTTTTATTTTCCAAGGAAAACAGAAGAAGGTAGGTAGCGTTATACAGATGTAAGGTTAAATTACGTTTCGTCATATCAACACGACGAAAGCTGACACCGCGAAATCCCGGTATTTTTCGTCGTCACGGTTCGTCAAACTTTTCGGTGTCTTAAGTGCGCATGCGCAGCACTGCTTTCGTTTCGTCGTGAGTGTGTTGCAAAAACTCTCTATTTTCTGCGCAGAGAGTAATTTTCATCTTCTCAAAATGGGGCCTGCGCATGAACTGACTCGCAATGACCAGGGATACGAGTGAAATGGTGCTGAGTAGTTAGGTGTTCCGACGAACCGTCTGTTGGCGATTCCAACGTTTATTTACGTGGAATTCCACGTAGCCAGGAATTCCTACCAAAACTGGTAGGAAGGTGATACTGACAATAATGGTATTGAACGAGCTGCACGAGCGGCAGATCCGAATTTTTTTGGATCTTCCGCTTGTAGATCGCTGCCACTCGTGTACGCCCGTAGCCGCCAGCTCAAACACGCTTCCAGTGGATGACACCACACATAACTCAATGTAGTTGAATCTGCAGCGCGTGTCACCGCTTGTGCAGCGCAAAGCGCCACGCCGCTCGAGTACGCTTCCAATGGACGACCCCACTTAGCACGAATTGTTCCTACACCTACTTCACACGAAGCCTGCTACTGTGTACCAGTGACAGGGTGATGATTTAAATCTGCCCACTACCTTACCAGGTCTGACTATCAAGTCTCTTGAATCATAAAACAATGTTGTCCAAACAAGAATTCATGAAAAATAATTCACCAACTCTGAGAAGCAAACACACAGTTGGCAGTAGACACCAGAATACTATTGTACTCGTAGGTAAGATTTGAGCTAGGTTCACATGGAGACGCAATTCCGGACGGCAATCCGGCACGGCAACGCATTTGCCGGAGGCGTTCATATGACAGCGGAATCATAACAAAACCCAATCGCAAAAAACGAACAGTTGCTCGAACTCGAAACCGCAAAATCAACCACATATGACGAATTTCAATATGGCTGAACAACCAAACAAGAGAGTTGTGCGCAGTAACCTCTGCACAGGTACGGCAACGGATCCGACAGTGGAAAATATCTGGAGATTTTGATATATTATCCAAGGTACTGCGTTGCAATAATGCCAATAGAATAGAATTGCAGAACGTATAGCCGTGCCGGACTGCCCTCCGGAATTGCGTCTCCATGTGAACCTAGCTTTACTTGAATATTTTATTATAGAAACGGCATTTTAGATCTAGTTTCTCTACTTGGTTGCAATGGGAAATCTTACCATCTCGGATTCTGCTTCTTTCCGAACCTATGGATTGAATTTCCTCCATTTTTTCTGTGACAAAAGCTACTTTCCTTTTGAAGTAATCCTTTGCGCAATCCATGCTCTGGAAAATATTAATTCATTTTAGTTTAATACAAGGTAGACTAGCGATGGGCATGCACGGTACGAAAGTAAATGCCCACCATTTTTAAATAATATCCAGTTCCCACATCAACAAGGACCTTTTCTGTATCATCGATTGTTCCTGGAACAAACATCTGAAGAATTCGTCAAGGAAATGATCAATTTGATGATTAATAGGATCACTGCTCTTCATACGTCGTGTGCTGGCGTGAATCCTCAGTTGTTCCTACTGCCCCGTCCTACTAGGACGATCCGAGCCAGCAGATTCGCGACCCAGCGACCACGAATTTGGTTGTTTGTATCTCTAGCGTGTACGGATTGGGGGTCTAGAATTCACGCAATTCTCGCCATTATGGGTTGAAACTGTTACCGAGTCATCGTTGTACAGGCAAACTCAAACAGACAAGAGGCAATCCATGAAATTGTCATACTTAACTAAGTATAACCTGGAAAAAATTATTTTCAAGGTAAAGTAGGTACCTATTCGAACTATCAATACAGCTATTAGGACTAAAACTGATATCAACATACCTAGGTATATTCTTTGAGGGCTTTGAACCACGAAATCCCAAATTTGAACACTCCTCCCTCCGCAAAGAGAAAACGCCTCTTGTCATTGAAACATGCGTACTTCATTGATTTTATAGAATAAACTGCCACTTCCCTTTATTATCATCAAATTCATTATTATTTTAATAACCAGAGGAAATGTGTGTGGGGGGCTCTATTATTGTTATGTAAATATTCGGCACAATTTCAAACAATTTTTCAGATGAAAACAGAGTACCTAATAATTTGAATCACGTGTTCATAGGCAAAAATGGTTGTTTAACCATCAAACATAATATCATCGCTTTCACAATATATGTATATCAATACGATATCGCTACACAATAGATATAGGTACCTACATCGACTTTTTATCCAAGAAAACTCAAATTCGTCCTTTCTCTTGCAAATGATTTCAAACATTTGGTTTATTTTGCAAATGATTTCAAACATCTGATGGAATTTACAATTTCATTTGTCAAGGAGACGATATCGTCTGGAAGGACGCATATTATGTAGGTAGGTCTCTATTCTATAATTTAACTATATGATTTACAGGTAAATACATAGGTGTAAACACATAGGACGCATATTATGTAGGTTTCTATTCTATAATTTAACTATATGATTTACAGGTAAATACATAGGTGCACTGTGATATAAAGTCTCTTTTCATCATTTCACATCACTGGCCATATCTGTACAGCATCTGGGAATGATCACTTCAATATAATTATTACTACTGGATCTAAGTAAATTGGCTCGTTGAAAATTGCAAAGCAAACCCGAAATGGAAGGGAAGAAGGTACTCCCCCCCCCCCCCCCACACACACACACAAGGGCTCGCTCGGTTTTGATCGCCCCACGCCCGCCCGATGGCTTTATTAGGTATTTGAACATTTTTCTTTCACACTTTGATAGTCTTAGGTAGAATTTGGGGCAGGTTAAAGCCACCAGGTAGGTGCGGGGAAAGACGGACTTAGTGACCTTTCCCCCGGGCGTCTCGCACTTGTTTTGATACGGATGTCTGCCCTATGAATGGCGAGGGTTGCTAATCTCTTCTCAAAGGTTACCTTCATAATGAGCACGCATTCATAATAAACCTGGATCGTAACTTGGTACTTTTCCGTTCGTTATGAAAGTAACCTTTGAGAAGAGATAAGAAATCCAAACCATTTTATTTATTATCAGGAATCCCCCCCCCCCCCCTCCAAGTGGGGTCCTCTACCACCCCAAGTGGGGTGAGGGTCCTCTACCCACTGTACAACTATGTTAGTTATTCCGAGTTGAAATGACAGACAGAAACCGAGCACGCCAAGTGGGGGGGTTAAACAGAAAAACTACAAACTACAGCATAGCGACTAAAAGAGTGAGCAACCAAAATCATACTGGTTTGAAAATCAAACACAATCGAGCTAGGCGATTCGGTCGTCAGTAGCGGACACAGCGTTCGGTGTATCAGAGCTCTTGTAGAGTTTCGAGTAGGCAGTGGAAAAGAAGAAATATTATGGACTCAGTATGCGTTAGTAACACGGTATGGGACAAAGTTCATTCGCCATACAAATAGAACACTAAGCATACCCGCCAAGGAGAGGCCGCACATGACCAGTAAATTATTATGACCAACTAGAGAGTATTCGACAATAGAACCAGATTCTACACCTGCTAAATACAGCATAAATGGCTTCAGCATAATGCATTCCTGATTGTCTAAGTAGTGGTTCAACTGGGTTGTTTCAATAAGTGCATACAACTATTTTGAAAAAAATATTTTAACCGACGAACAGACAAAACGAATTACTCTTCTTGCGAAGATAAGGTGACTAGGATAATTTCCCGTATAAGAACCTACCATCGGATCACTGCATACAACTACTTCTAGTTAATGAATTCACAGCCGAAACCACTGAACCATCTATCACTGAGAATATCATGAAAAGAAGCCTAACTGATAATATTAAGAGTGATTTGAAGGATACAGATCCGGTGAGAGGGACCATTATTCTACTGTCTTTGGCGTCAGGCTGAATTTTTTCCAACGCCTCTTTGGAATCGCCGTACTTCGTCTGAGCCAATTTAAGGGCCGTCATAGAATCTTGGTACACTCCAATTTCCTAACAAACACAATATCAAATAATATTATAAACATTCCCGACATCAAAAATGAATTAATCACAATAATTAGAAAACTAACATGCAAGGCTCATTACCTGATCCAATTGTTTCTTCAGTTGCGTCAAATTCGCCAGACTGAGTTTGCTCAGCTCGATTTGCTGCATTTCTGGTTTTTCTTTCGTCGACATTTTCGTGTTCTTTCGGAAAACTGCAAATGAAAAGCTAATACAAAATCGGTTGAATTACAAATGAAAACGGCACGCACACCATGGGATGATGGGATTTTCCTTTTAAAGTAGGCGTGATTAGGTTATGAATTTATAACCAGGCAAAAAGGTAGTTTTCTTCCCGAAGGTATAATAGGCATTATAGTAAGCTAGGAGGCATGGAAGAAGGGATTCCATTCGTACCTACCTACTACCTACCTTGGATTTATGTTTTACTCATGATAGCCAATAAAGCAATTAAAATAATTAGAGAAAGAGGTGTGCACAAATTTGAAGTTCCTACCTAGCCGTTATACCCAACCCTCTTTGAATTCCGTTGCTCCACAGTGGTGAGAATAATCACCACTAGATGGTGATCCTTACTAGCCATCCTCTAAATTTTTCAGAGCTAGGCGGTAACTATGTTCCTATTCTGCAATAAATAAAGTTAAATGGGAGGACATTTGTACATCCTTTTAACGTTGTCTTAATGCGTATCTGGTGATTTCAAACCCCCAAAAAGATTGCGCGAACTTTGAAAGTCACGATCCATGCAAGATCATAGGGGGGAATGGAATGGAAATTCTCTGCTTAGATCATAGAATAAATGACACTTTCAAAACCGTCAGGTCCATCATCTGGCGTTCGCGGTGGTCTTGTGGACAGGTTTCGGGCTCTATAGCATCCATAAGATTCTAACGTCACGATGGTGCTTGAAGAAATCCAAAGTAGTTCGTAGATCTACAAATGCAATTTGTATGGTGCTTTTCTACACAAAAATTTGGTCGTTGGATTGTTCAAACGAGTTTTATTTAACATTCGAGTTTAATGTCTTGCATAAAAGAAATTTAGACCTGGACCAACAAAACAGGCTTCCAAGGACATATTGTTGGCAGCAATGTTTATGACACTCTGTCAGTGATTACGATTACGCCGATTCAATATTTTCTATATTTTTTTCAAGCGTTGGAATGCAAATTTCACCCAAATAAGTGCTGTTTTACGATTCAGAATACCGATACAGTGTAGGTGTGTTTAGCCAGTGATCGGAAATCGAGGTATTTATTAATTCAGTTATCTACATTGTTCTGGAAAAACCTTCGATTGGGGGGGTAGCGTGAAAGCTGTCACAACTCCCTCGGGCATTGTGTGAAAAAAAGGGGACCTACCGAAACGAATCGGGTGGTCGCAATCACCTGTTACGTGGAGGAAAACTGGATCCTAGTTACGTTTCGTAATCCGTTGTGAGCAGAAGTGATATTTCAATAATGTCTGACGATCTTCCGAGTTCCTACGACGTCGTGGTGGTCGGCACTGGGTTGGTCGAGTCGATCGTTGCAGCTGCTGCTGCCAGGATAGGTAAACAAGTACTTCATATAGATAAGAATAAGTATTACGGTCAGCATTGGGCAACCTTCAACTACGATGATGTTCAGCAGTGGGTTGGTGACCAAGACGAGGTCCCTAGTCCTTCTCACGACCCGGTCGATAATCTGCAGTTTCTGGCTACAGAGGAGAGCAAGCGATTGGTGTCTGATATTAGCCAAGAATGGTTCGGTGGGGTCATCACCAAACCCAAAGAGCCGCCTAAGAAATCTGAAGCAGCTGCCGAAGGGGATCCCAAGGCTGATGACGCCCCTGTCACCGAAACGTTGACTGCTGAAGAAACCAAAGCGAAGTTGGCTTCATTATCTAGGAAATTCAACATCGACTTGGCCCCGAAACTGTTGTTCTTCAAAGGCCCTATGGTAGACGTTTTGATTAAATCCCAGGTCTCGAGGTATCTAGAGTTCTTGGGGGTACAGAACATCTTGCTGTGCGTCAACGGAGTCATTGAGTTAGTCCCTTGTTCTAAATCTGATGTTTTCTCCACCCGGACCGTCACTATCGTCGAGAAAAGGTTGTTGATGAAGCTCCTTACTACATTGCAAAGTTATAAAGATGAGTCAGAGGAGTTGATAGAGTTGGAGAACGTAACATTTGAAGAGTATTTGAAACAGCAAAATATTTCCGAAACGGTGCAACATTACATTCTTTACTCCATCGCCATGGCGACGCAAGAAACGACCGCTGCCAAAGGTATAAAACAGGCTCAGGCTTTCTTGAATTCCATAGGTTTTTGTGGGAACACTCCATTCATATGGCCGATGTACGGGACATCGGAGATCCTCCAAGCTTTCTGTCGTCTGAGCGCTGTGTATGGTGGGATTTATTGCCTCAACCGGAACGCTGATTTTCTTGTAAACGTCGAGAACGGGCCTTGCGAAGGCGTGTATTCTAATGGAGGTATTTTAAAAGCGCAGAACGTCGTTGTGTCTACAGGGCTGGTCCCAAGCTGCTACGTCAACCGCGAAACTCCGTCTGAGTGTTACCAGAGAGCTGTGTTGATCACCAATAAGGCAGTTTTTCCGGGTGGCAAAGAGGGCATATCTCTGCTCACCTACCCGTTCTTGGACTCGTCATTCGACCCCATCACTCTCCTGGAGTTGAACAGCAATACTTCATCATGTCCCAAAGGGTTCTTCGTTGTTCACCTTGTGAGCAGGAAAAACAAACAAAAAGTTCCGTATGAAGACTTTGACAAACTCATCTCCGACATATTTTCACCGTCTGGGGAAGGAGACAAGCCGACCATCCTATACAAACTGCTATTCACCGTCGACATCATTTCCTGCAACCAGGTCTCCGATCTACCGGCCAACGTTCACGCTTGTTCAGGCCCTCGCTGCCTCAGCATAGATTTTCACTCTTCGCTCCAAGAAGCCGAGGCCATCTTCACCAGGATGTTCCCTGACGACGAATTCCTACCGACGCCCGAAACCACAGAGGAAGTAGTATCTGAGGAGTAATATTCTCCCCCATTCCCTAATGCCTCGTAGCGCGCATATTTTATTACCTACTCGTTGGTAATTATGAGCAACAACAACATGCATTATGCAAATACGTTCTCCTTCAATTTGTTCTCTGCATCAATTCCTCCTGTTCAAAAACGATATAATTGTGTTGATTTGTTTGCTTTGCATTTTGTTATTTTTAATGATGTGTTATGAAGCCACTCGAATGATCAACTTCTTGTCTGGATAAACTGGGAGAATTGTGAACTGGAGTTGATAAGTGAGAGTACAGGAAATGTGAAAGTTTTACGTTGTCGGCAAAAGATACTCTCAAATTCTCCGAAAATAACTTGAATTTCACGACTTGGCAGGATGTCGAATTATAGGTGCATAGCTATCAGTACTGGTGCGTACCTAAACTTGATTCTTCACTATACCCCTATCAGTTGGTCTTGGAACGTCATACCTCTGTAAACTGGAAATTTCTATTTACATTCCAACTTCCGTTTACTCCGCCGTTTGCGTTGAATGCGAATTTGTCATTGCTCATAATCACCATATCTTTGATAGGTTCTTCTATAAATTTCGTTTTTAAATGAAATCCAAATTTTTCCTCCACTATGCTTCAAGTGGGTTTCAGTTAGCAGTTAGCGTAAAACTAAGCAAGCACCTATAAATATAAAACCTTGAAAAATCGAGAAAAAAAAATGCTTTGCACTGCTACAATTTTGAAGCATTTCTGTGATAAATTTAATTTTCCTTTAGATTTTAAGCAACTAGTGGTTTTTCGCTCACCTGACAGCGCTTGGACTCATTTAAATTTAATCATTTTGAAACTCTTTCGACATCTTTATGTTTTTTATTATTTGTTTTCTCACTATGCATTCTATCTGTTGCGTTTTTCATCGTTATTGTCATATTAATTTGTTCAGTTTGTCGTTCTTCGTAGCACATTTTTCAAAGAAAATCACGTTTGTCAACAGATGTGATCATAGCTTCATTTAACAATAATTGTGTTGAAAATTATTGTTTTGGTTCTTACAGGGTATGTGCTCAATTTTAGTTTGCTTAAAATTGGAGAACTTATCAGAAATAACTGGCTTCACGAAGATGTATTTTCCTGATTTTTGTGGACTTGGGAGGAACATCTGAAGCTCCATCCAGATCCCCTTTCATAACCACCTAAATCACATGGGTTCTTTATTTGTATCCTGTACTTCTCGTCAAATTTTCAGACCAACGCACATACCCTAAACATCTTATACTAAGCCTTCATAATTAATTATTACTCCTTTTCTCGTTATCTAAGTCTGTTTACTTTCAAAGTTGGGGTTTTGAATCACCACTTTTTTTCTGCTCTGCTTTAAATCACTTTATTTGGTTGTATTTTTTTAGTTTAATCAATTTACTCATTACAATAATGTTTGAAGATTTCAGAATAATTAAACTGCATAATGTGAATTCTGTCGCATGGAATTTGGAGATATAACTACCTACATAGTTTTCCAACTTTGTCAGCACTACTGGACATAGCTGTCATTATGTAAAATGCTACAAAAATACTGTATTGCTATAGGAGTTTTATATTCAAACTAAATCCGTGCGATTATTGTTATTTCATGTGCATTATTATTAAGTATTAAAGTTTTTTTATTCCAAAGACCGCTCTAGGGTATTATTCATTTCAGTTTCGCAGTTGTTGCGTTGATTTCTAATTGCTTTCAAACTACGTGCACGTCTGAATATTGCTCGGGTGCGGAACGCCTAGTCTATGCTTTTTGTGAACCTATAAAGTTATTGTTTGTATCTGTTCGTGACTAAGTCATACCTAGTATTTGCATTAGAATTATTGAGCTGCTGTTGAGTGCTATGTAAGTTGGATTAATGTGCACTATAAATTGCGTAAATACGTGTATTCTATTAGCTTACTTAGTATTTCGATTTTTTTAATAAAGTGCATTATTTCCTATGTATGGGAGTTTGAATATAACATAATAGTACCTATATAAATATATATATACATATTCAGCATTTCCTTCGTTATTTCTAAATTCAGAGTTTTTATCTTAATTGTTGATGCTCAAAAAAGGTTTTTGCTTTCTTATTCACTTCAAAATACAATTTATTTCGGCAATGTAACGATATACTTATCTCTATTAGGTACTGCAATTGTATCTAGCACGTTTTAAATGATTTTGCATTGTCACTTTTAATAAATTATGCTTTGGTTGTTCGCATTGTCTCTTAGGGTACCTACCTGATTTATATTTTTGTGTACCGCGCATGAGTAATAAATATCTATGTAACAGCTGATGTTTCATTGTGGTACCTACTATCCAGTACTATTTTCTCCTCTTATTACCTAGGTAAGTAATAGTAGTGTGCCTTTAGTGCCTACAAAGAGTAAACAAACGTAGTAATTAGCACAGGTTGGAGCATCAGAACTGTATGAAACTAAGCAGATGCCTTAGCATAATATTAATCCGATTATTGTACCACTAGCCAGAAACCCGTTGTATTCGATACAAATGAGAAAAAAAACATTAGCCTCAGAGGTCACTCAGCTGATCAGGGCAGGGTCCTCCTGAAATACGTAGGTATACCTAGTTTAAAATGATAGGTTCATTAAGTATGGTTTAAAAAAAAAAATAGTTACTAGAAAATGTAGTTTTGGGCAATAGGTTCCCCACCTTTAGTCGGATGAAATCCCCTAAATCACTACGAAAATGTATCAATAACCACCTATTAATACAGGTAAATTATATAGATGACAGGGTATCACAATGGGATGTGAGAGCCTCACTTTTTCAAATTGCCGAAACTACAGAAATCAAAAACTCGATTTGAGAGGGCTATACATTCCAATTTTTCAAAGTGCATGTTTCTTTTCTGCATTCACTCCTGTGGCTAAAAGTTGGAGGAAAAACGTTCCACTCATGCAGCATCCAGCATGATCATAAAAACGAGCAAAATAGGTAAAATGTTATGTTCAAATCGCCTAACGTTTCCGATGGCTTGGGCCACCGACAGTTTTAGGTCCCTAGGTATTCAGTTTATTGCGTCAAAATTCTACCTTCCTCAACTTTTTGAGGGCATTGACCTCGAGTCACTTCAGCCATACCAATGTTGATTATAGGGGAGGGGGGGAATTTTTGATGATTTTGCTTTGTTTGCCAACATTTTGACCCACAAAGCTTCCTACTTTTTGAGAAAAAAAAAACCATTTTGACCTCAAATTTCTTTCTTCTACTTTCATGACTCCGTAGGTAACACTTTTGGCACATCTTACCTAATTTTCTAAAAAATAATTTTTTTATTGATTTTTCAACTCAAAAAATAAATAGGTAGGTACCTACCAAATAATGCTTGGTCTCAAATTTCAAAGACAAATGAGAAAAATAATTTTAAGTTGAAAGAAGAACTTGTAAAGAGAGTCGAATCAAAAGTGCCTTCTTGTACACTGGAAGCACAAAACGAAGGTACCTACTGCCTAAGTGCCTAAAGGTATTTTTGGGCATTGGGCCTCGTTTCTACTCCAGGCCGCCAGGCCTACCTACGGATTTTCAAGTGCATCTACAGATTTATTTACCCCCTAGATTAAAGTATTAGCTTTGTTCCAGCCAGCCAGTGCGGTTGAACCGCGGTTGAACCGAGCATGCGCAGTAGTGATTTACTCGTCAACCGCTGTTCCAACCAACGAACCGAGTGTAACCGCGGTTGACAACCGCTGTTCCAGCCCACCAGCACGGTTCAGTCGGGTTGAACCGCGGTTCGACCGCTCGCTTGCGTGGGGTTCAGGGCGGTTGGTTGGGAGTTGCTATAACCACATTTGAACCTACCTCAAGCATAGGTAACCTTACAAATCTAATTTCGCTTTCGCTCTCTCGGAATTTTTTGTGCGGGTCAATAAATTTTTTCGCTCTCTGAATTGTGTGGGTTGGAACAACATATTTTGGAAGGTTACTTGCTGAAAATTTTCAGTGTTTACTTACAAATCCGTTTTGAGACATCCTAAATCTAAACAGAGTTTAACACATCACGAGCGAAGGAGAGCAATTTTGGCTCAGAATTACCTGTGGTTATCTTATGGATCTCTTAAAAGTTGCTTTTGATGTTCACACACCTAATGGGGTGCTGGTAATCAGTGTACCTACTAATAGGTACATTGATATATGTAAGGACGGTGTTGAAACATATCATTGTAACCCTACGTTTCCCAAATTGACTGCGAAATGTTAGGTACACTTCAAAACATGGAATATGGTTACTATCTGTTCTTAAAAAACGCTGCAAATCCCTGCACAACGGTTTATTATTTTGTACAGAATACCCTTCTGTTACAGATCACAGCTCTCTGTATAGATAACCCATCTATATAATATGTACTATTCTATACATATTATGTAGATCGCAGGCCCTCCGTAGGTTGGTACCTAACCCCATACTCGTTACTAGGTACCTACCTAAATGTTGCTAAAATAATTCTGTCGATGGCAAACAGTACCTAAAATGGCGAAAAGAAACGCAAATAATGAAGTTCTGAAGGGAAATTGTTGATGTGGAGTGAAATAGATGCCCTTTTGCGTAGATCACTGTTTTCTGTGGTCAGTACCTACCTCGCGGTCAAGTATAATGAACCGTTGTGTAATAACTTGCCCATTAATAATACTTCAACGTTTGTTCAGGTTTCACAAGTACCTACCTACCTACAAAATACAATAGTCCATCACTTATCAAATGAAATAATATCGCAGAACAACCAACTCGACTTCATACAGCCATCCTTGATTATAATCAGGTGCTCCCTAGTGGTGATATATATCCAGGCCGGATTATACCGTTTGATTCATGATCGTGTTGATTTGTGACACGAACGGCTTTTTGGTGCACACGGACGGCTGGGCGTACAATGCTCCGGGTGGTCTCAAAAAGTTGTTTAGCTCAAGACAAATTTAATAACGTAAAAAAAACCATACCCTCCTATCGAAAGTTTTCGAGCTACGGCGTTCTGAAAATTTGAACCCCTTGAGATGACTGACAGTAACGTCGCACTTCGAGAACCAACTAGACCCCGAAAGGAACCTATAACCCGAATTTCATCAATTTTGTTTCATGGTAACTAAAAAAAGTGGCCAGTACGGCGTACAGACAGAAATATTTTTATTGCATTTTCGGATTCTACATACCTTGAAACGTAAACCATCAAATTTTGAGGGGGTTAGAATTTTTTTTTTTCATGCTCGATTCCAATTGTTCATTATTGAAAGTAATAAACCAAAATATTTCAGATCATAGTGTACTCACGGAATGCTTCAAAATTTGAAGTGTCGTATGCTACACAACCGTAGTTATCTTGAAGTTACCTATAAGCCATAAGGTATACCTTACCTAATACTCCTGCTGCAGCAGTCACCTAAATCATGAACGCCTTCATAATTAAAATAATAAGACTTATCCAACAAGATAAATGGTCAATAATAGTTGAATTGAAACGACGGTTGAGGAAAACAAAATATTTAATAACACTTCATACAAAGGTAGACACGAAAATAGGGAAGTCATCTGAATTACGAGTATTAAAAAAAAATACATGTAAGCATAAAACTATACTTCTAACTATCTATAAGTATATTTGAGTACTTCTACAATTAGGTACAAAGAAATGGGTGTAGGTACCTAAATACACTGCCATAAACTTTCGACAGCAGGTACCTATAGGTACTGTATCACAACTCATGAAAACAAATATTTGACCAGGAACAAGGGTAAGTAGTTGAATAGAAAACAAAATATCGATGTAACTAGTCCTAATTCAAACACAGGTAAAATTCACAAAACGAGATCTAGGTAAAGAGGTAATTTGAAATTACCAAACAATTACATTTCAGTACCTACATAAAATAGGCGTACCTACATACACTGAAGTGAATATTATATTGCAGTCAACTTTCAACAACTGGTAGGTACCTATCCTATATCACGATAAATTCAGGAAAACAAAGGTGTGGCTCTAGTGCCGTACCAAAACGAGCCTATTAGGTAAAAAAATCACAGGTAAATCTAGGTAATACTTCACAAAGCCTATTAGGTAAGATAAAATACTTGGAAGTAGGAGTATAAAAAGAAGCAGGAATAAGTTTTAAAAATTGATGGTTACGTAACGTGTACTTTAGGGTTTCAAATAAAATTTAAAGTCACGTGAGAAGGACTGGTCAACCCGAGTTGACCAGAAGGCGTTCCAACCGAACCTTAACCAGTTGGAACCACGGGTCGAACCCTAATCAAGAAGGCAGTGGACCGCGGTTCGACCACTCTTTTCGGCTGGAACGAACCTATTATTGCGTCCGAGACAACTGGTAGTTTCAATAAAATGTCTCTTTTCCAGCAATTCCCATTTAAGATCGTAGTTAATGAGGAGATTTATCAATTTGTGTGAAGTTGTTCATTTTAAAATATCAGATTAAAATGGGAAATTCGGGGTTGTGAACATCTGTTATCGAGTGTCGTTGGCCAGCCTGAGGGGTGGGGATAAAATGGCCGCGGCTTATGTTGTCGATGGTAGTTAGTAGTTTATCAGTGTTGTTTATTAGGCGTATTTTGTGTAATTTCGACGTGTGCGAATATCGGTTCGATATTGGGTTTCCGGTGAAAAATGCAAAGAAGCGCTTTACAGAGTAAGAGGGAGCTGTTTTTTAAGAACGGGCCTCCAAGCACTGAGACAAACGGCGACGCTGCAACCCCACCCCCCGCTTCGATGAAAGAGAATTTCGCGGCGGCCAAACGGCCTGACAAACCAGCTCCGGAACCGCCGACCAACGACAATGCAGATCGTTTCAGCAAAGTCGATCGTGATAGGAGCGTTCCTGAAAAAAAGACGAAGGAGCTCGACGGATACGTAGGATTCGCGAATCTGCCCAACCAGGTGTATCGAAAAGCAGTGAAACGAGGATTTGATTTCACTCTTATGGTCGTCGGAGAATCAGGTTTGGGTAAGTCCACTTTGATCAATTCGATGTTTTTGGCGGATATTTACAGCGCGGATTACCCAGGGCCGAGTCAGAGGGTGAAGAAGACTGTGCAGGTGGAGACATCCAGGACGCTGCTCAAGGAAAACGGAGTGAACCTGTCGTTGACCATAGTCGATACGCCAGGGTTCGGAGATGCCGTGGACAACTCCAATTGTTGGCAGCCCGTCATAGATTACATCGAATCCCGGTATGAGGAGTATCTGAACGCTGAGTCTAGAGTGAATCGCACTGCACAGTCGGCAGACACAAGAGTACATTGTTGTCTGTACTTTATCGCACCATCTGGTCACGGTTTGAAACCTCTAGACGTCGAATTCATGCAACGGCTTCACGATAAGGTTAATATTATACCCGTCATTGCTAAAGCTGATACGATGACGCCTGAAGAATGTTCTCATTTTAAAAAGCAAATCCTCAACGAAGTCGCTCAACACAAAATTAAGATTTACGAGTTCCCCGAGACAGAGGATAATGACGAGAAACCCATCGGGAAGAAATTGAAAGATCGCATCCCGGTCATGGCAGTCGTCGGGAGCAACACTATCGTCGAAATGGATGGTGGTAAGAAAGTGAGGGGCAGGAAGTACCCTTGGGGTGTGGCTGAAGTCGAGAACTTGGAGCACAGCGATTTCATTGCTTTGAGAGACCTGCTCATCAGGACGCATCTCCAGGACTTGAAGGATGTGACTAACAACGTCCATTACGAGAACTACCGCTGCAGGAAACTGGCTGGATTAGGCCAGGACAGCAAGCAGCCGAGGGCCTACTTCAAAAACCCACTGGCTCAGTTGGAAGAGGAGAAGCGGGAACACGATCTCAAAATGAAGAAAATGGAGACGGAAATGGAGCAAGTTTTCGAGATGAAAGTAAAAGAGAAGAAACAGAAATTAAAGGATTCGGAAGCCGATTTGCAGAGACGCCACGAGCAGATGAGGAAAAGCCTAGAAGCCCAAATCAAGGAATTGGATGACAAGAGGAAAGCTCTGGAGGCTGAACGTCTCGCCTGGGAACAATCCAATGGTGTCACGATCGACGAACTCCGAAGGCGAAGCTTGGAGAGAGACCAAGGTGACGGTAAAGATAAGAAAAACAAGAAAAAAGGGCTTTTCTAAAACTAAAAATAGATAAACCTAAACCTAAACTTAAAAAAGAAACATATAAACGAGGGCAGTGCCAACAAAACAACTTTATCTATAGTAGCGTTTACCGTCATAGTGGTATGATATACAATACCATATTATTTTATGTATGTTTTGAAAATATCAATTCCTCTCTTCATCCAACCTTCACTAGTCTGTGTACATATATTATACTCTTATACATTTAAATTCCAAAATTGATTTGGACATTTTATAATATTAAGTAATGTTTATAAAAACACATGTACATTTTGATTTTTTCTTTTTTTAATGTGAGAGAAGTATCATTTTATAAATGAACTAGTTTTTTAATATAGACCTTACTAATGCATTCTATTGGTACAATATCAATTGAGACGATTGGGTAATGATCGGGAAAGATTCTATTACTTAAAAGTACTTATTTACTTCGGCTTGTTTCATCAGTCTATGACTCATTCTTGCGGTTTCTGCGGAATTTGTGAGTCATCTGAACGCTCGTTAGGGATCCGTGTTCAATCTGTTTCGATAACAGTGTCGTCTTGCTAATATTTTCATCAAGGGCATTCAAGAGTTATAAGCATGGAATTACCGTTGTCCTATTACAAAGACTTCTAAAAATTGCCCGATTCTGAACAAAATAGTTGAGAATTCATTGTTGCTTAAAATTTCTGCATGATATACCTACACCTGTTAGTAATTTTTAATCCGCGATTATCTTGGTAATAATTTTTAATCCACGATTATTTTGGTACTAACCAAATCTCTACTTGGAAGTATTCCGTTCAGTAATATCTGGGAGCTCCATTGAAAAATTTCTGTATTATCATTTTGGCGATTGATTCCGTCATTGGTAAGTTACTAAAAAAGCACGATTTCTTTACGGTGTTATATGAGATCCGTGACTGTTCCTTTCGGCCTTTTACGGAATATAGTAATTCCCAATGTGAAAGATATGGACTTTTTAACGTACTAAGTACATATAAAATACCCTTTTATTTACTGCAGCATCGTGAAGTTTCACCGAAACGGTTCGATTGTTAGTTCCTTCTGTATGATAGCCAATGTTGATCATTACACACCCTTCGCTTGATAAAGCGCCCCTTATCGTTGTTTGAGCTGGTTATTTATAAATTTTCGTTATACGTACACCGGGTAGACTCTGCTAGTTTTAAGTTAGAGCATTCATGACCTTAGTACCATTTTTCTCGCACTGTATTGATTTGACTTTAACAAAACTCAATGGACCACGTCATCCCAAAAAACGAACCGATGGCTTTTTGAGTACAAATCTATTCACTTTTCTTTGATACCCACTGTTCCTCATTACTTAGGCAGATGCTCATCTTGTGATTTCGACTTATAATCAATTCTAATATTTCCAAATTAAAATTCTTTAATAATTTCTAATTAAATTACTTTGTAATACGCCACTATGAATGTGTAGGTACCTGCTGCTCGAACGTTAAAACTAAGACTAGTTGCTAGTGCCCGAAAAGATTATGGGGAAATGGCGATTTACACTAATTAGGTTCTGTATTTTAACGAAATTTGCCAAATAATTTAGTGCAATCCACCAAAATTATGCACATTTTTTGACATGTAAGAATTTTCATTGACCAAGTTATCCATGAGACTCATTTGCTGTGACACATTCCACTTTTATACTTGGCTTTATATCGCTGCAATAATTATTTAGGTACATCTGCTTTCTAATTTACTCCTTAGTTTTCGAAATTCCTTGTTCAAGTACCTATCTTATTGTACACGGAAATTTTGAAATTCCATAAAATTCTTGAATTTCATATTTGGTCTTTTAATTTTATTTATTTATTTTTAATAATCTTGATACAAAGATGTACTCATTCAATATGGAAATTCGTTAGGTAGGCCAATTCACGAAGTTGTCGCGATTAGGTATCCGTGTTATCATCGAATGCTCTACCAATAACAGCCGAGATTGTAAATAACTTGTGCATTTTTAAAGAAAATTAAGCGAGCCACGTATATTATCACTATCATTAGTATTCCTATCAAATTGTGCCCCTCAGATTCTTCCATGGCGTGTATTTTGGCAAAACAAGTTGTAATAATACATAAATTAAATTTTCTTATACTTACATCAATGCAATTAGGTTATTTTTTCCAGCAATGAATTATTACCGTTTAAAATGGGATTTTCTGTAATAGTAAAAAGAAAAGAAAGAATACAATTTTCAGAATAGATCAAACAATTTATTGCTTACGTGTTTAACATTTTTTTATTTGGTAGGTATCTAATAGCACATCGAATTCAAAATTTCCCATCTAGTTTTAGTTGTACGTTAGCTCTAAGATCTCTCGTAATATTGCTGGAGTCCTATTCGATTTGCTAGGGGATTAGTTGAGTGTATGTTTTATCCTCCGACCTGCTTTGATTTTGAATAAAAGAAATGTATTTTTCCATCAAATGTATAAATTATTTTTCTGTAATTCAACGTAGGTATCCTAACTGCGAACAGATCTTTTCTATTGAACACGGATCTGTCGTCATATTCCACAACGCCCTGCTCAATCCCTGATTAGAATTATATTATGTACAATAGTTTAATACTCAGTTATAAAATGCAAATAATAGGTATCCATTCTAACTTACTAATTATATAGTTTTTCACTTCGCTGCTCATGTTAACCGCTTTATAATGGTAAACAGAGTGTTATAATGATTCTTGTTTCTCTAAGAAGATAACAGTAACAGTATTTTTCCTTGCTTCACCGTTAATTTTATTTAGGTACTTATTGAACATTTCTTGAGGATTTTTATTTTTTCAGCAAAGTGAATAAATAAAATAATGAATCAAAGCAAAACTATTCAGTTTTTCATAAAGTTTCAATAGGTATAGATAAATTAATAATAATTAAAATTTAGATAAGTAGGCATACTCGGGGTAAAGAATGTATAAATTTTTAAAGAGATTTGCTCTTCCTTGTAGAAGGGTGTTTGAACTTAGCTATAGGGAGTCCTACTTAAAAAAAATGTATAACTAAAAAACTCAAGTCATGGAAACCGCCGTTTTGAGACCAAAAATATTTTTAGTGGGTTAATAAGTAGGTATTTTATCAGTGTTTTTTCGGTACCCCTTACGTTGAATCTTGTGCTTTGTTTGTATAATAATAGAACTTTGGTTTCATATGTTTGGGTTTGTAATATTGCTATAACTACCTGATATTTTTCTAGGCCCATTTAAATTATGTCAGCTTAGGGGATAGGATTTCCTGTTGAAAACAGGACAAGTTCTCCAAAAATGGCAGTTTTCATTATTTTTTTCCAGAGCTGTAATTTTTCCCGCATGATTTCGTAGTCTTACGCGACGATATAGAAATTATATCGTTTAGAATTACGAGTAATAGGGCGAGACTTCTGTACAATAGTAGGCCGTTGTTAAATATTAATTAAAAGTAGAGTTTTGTTTTCATGGTAAGTGAAATTTAACTGTTGAACCAAACAACCCATAACTGTAGATCATTTCAAAATAATTTTTGAGCATCTTAAAACCAAGTTTTGTTATTCTTAGTTAATCTGATTCCAAAAGTTGCAAATAACATTTGAACCCGTTTGTCAAGCGATTATTCTAAAGACTGATTTGCACACCCTTAATTTCTGTATGAACTATACTCAAATGTACCTATTGTTTGGTCTTGATCATTAACTCCATTCCAACCCCTCGCTTAGCGTTCTGTTCACTCTTGGTTCCTCGAAATTCTGATTTTTTTTGACGCGTTTATTCAATTTTATAAGAAATTTTGTGAACCTATTTGTGTAATACATTTTTCTAAGTTTTTTACTTTTCTATGGAACGTGGATAAAATTATGATTTTGTATTTGCTGGAAATCATTCAGTAAAGTAAAATTATATTTATTGTAGGTAGCGTACTTACAAAAGACGTTTCTGATTGTTGGTAACAGAAATTGTCATTTCATCGAAATCCTCAGTGTACCATAGAACCAACAAAACTTGTATGAGATCCTTTTTTCTCAGATAAATACAAAATATTTGAGCTTATTTATGTTGTTTTTTTTTTGCTGTAATTACCAGTAGGTATCAGATCAAACTACGTAAGAGTGAACACACGATCAGCCAATCTAGGTAGCTGTTTTGTGTAAGGAAGAAAACACAAATCTAGGTTGTAAAATTTCAAACGAAAGTACTATGTAGGTACTATTGACAACCATTGGAAATCATACGTAGTAGGTGGATAAGTAGTATTAGGCTTATTGTGGGCTTATGTTGAATACATCATCTGCAAATTTTATACCTAGGTACTACTTTTTGTGGCATATCCGAATGCACCCCTATTCAAGATCACATCTAGGTAGGTAGGCACCTCGAATATTGGTAAGGTACTGAGTGTAGGCCATACGCCTTTCAGTGGGAAAATATAGCGCATTGGTACTTACCCAAATACGCTGCTGAACATGTTGAAATCCTCCTTTCAAAAAAACGCAATATCTTGAAAACCTCTAAAAATAAAAAATAAAGTTTTTTTGGGTTTATTAAATAGAATTGAACGAAGTTTACTTACATTTTGGTGCATGCGTTATTAGTACCCCTATTCAGTTGAACAGTATCCGACTGAATACCTACGCATTTATTTGAATAAAGTTCTTGCTACAACCCGTACTTGATTGTATTGAGTCAGTCCCAGTTTTTCATGCGATGTACTGGCTAGGTACAACTTATCGGTTAACTAGAGATATTGTGAACCTGTAGATTTTCGTAAGTACCTACCTATTGATATTATTTTCATTCAGACGCTGCAACCTGTTGCCAAAATTGTGGACTCCTCGTCCGAAAATCATTGGCAGAAACGTCGCTGTGTATTTAAAAAAACGCTGCAAATCCCTGCACAACGGTTTATTATTTTGTATAGAATACCCTTCTGTTACAGATCACAGCTCTATGTATAGATAACCCGTCTATATATGATATGTACTATTCTATACATATTATGTAGATCGCAGACCCTCCGTAGGTTAGTACCTAACCCCGTACTCGTTACTAGGTACCTACCTAAATCACGAGTTAAATGTTGCTAAAATAATTCTGCCGATGACAAACAGTACCTAACAAAAAGAAACACATATAATGAAGTTCTGAAAAGAAATTGTTGATGAGGAGTGAAAAAAGTTGCAAAAGTACCTACCAACAAACTCCAGCCCCTTCTACGTAGATGGTATAATGAACCGTTGTGTAATAATTTACCGTTGAGTAATGATTTACCGTAGTAATAATTTACCCATCAATAATACTTCAACGTTTGTTCAAGTTTCACTACCTACCAACAAACTCCAAAAGAGCCATCATTTTTCAAATTAAATAATATCACAGAACAACCCACTCGACTTCATACTCCGCCAATATAATCAGGTGATCCCTACCAATGATTGGCCGTATTCACAAATTCCTATTGTGGGCGCGTCTCTGGTTACGAGATTTGGTTTGAATTGTATACATTTCATTCACACTGGAGTCGAAAATGCCTGTCGGTGCAAACTTCGGGGCCTTACTGTGAACGAACGGCTGGACGTACGATGCTCCGGATGGTCTTAAAAAACTCGCAAGTTCAAGAACTATTTAAAACCGTAAAAATATTTACGTAAAAAAATGGTATAGGCGTTTTGAAAATTTCAACCCCTATTTTGAACCCCTTAGAGATGACTCACAGTAACGTCGAGCTTCGAGGACCAACTAGACGCCGAACGGAACCTATAACCCGAATTTCATCAATTTTTTTTCATGGTAACTAAGAAAAGTGGCCCGTACGGCGTACGGCGGACAGACAGAAATATTTTTATTGCAGTTTTGGATTCTACATACCTTGAAACGTAAACCATCAAATTTTGAGGGGGGGTAAGAATTTTTTTTTTCATGCTCGATTCCAATGGTTCATTATTGAAAATAATAAACCAAAAGGTACAAAGTTAGGTAGTAGGACCCTTCCTACACCATTGTGCCAAATCGAAGAGTGTATAAGGCAATTCGTTGGGTGTTTACTAAGGCGAGTATCTCTACACGCCTTGGGTGTTTGTTTACCTGTTACATAATTCATGTCGTGGTACATAAAGGGTTACCAAATCTCCCTCGGAAAAAAAAGAGTATAACGATCTGAATGTAAGAATATACGCTAATACTGGGTAGTTAAAGACTTATTTTCAGGCAAGTTACATATTAAAAAAAAGGTAGGTAGGCTGTACAACATTCATGTATTGCTGTCTTCATTAGCATCAGGTATCACTTTTTATTCCAGTTCCATTTTACAAGTGACTTCGGGAAATAATAGTTTCGTCAGTGGTACTGATATTGAGTAGCACTACAAACCAATCTTGAAAATCGCGACAATATATTTGCGTTTACCTCTTGGTGGCTTTAGCCCCATCGTTTGACTTGAATCATCAAGGAGCGAGGACGAGGACAAAGGGACAAGATAGTAAGCCAAATAAACTTGATAGCGTGAGCAACTTCCAACATCTCGTTGTTCTTATCTTGGGTGTTCTTCAGTGCTGCCCCCCATTTTCAAAGCTATTAACTTTTTCCACGGGTCTTTTGCACTGAAGTGTCTGATAAACGGCGAAGGGGAGACGCGATATGTAGGACACGTTTCATGTTTTTACAAGCGCAACAAAAACAACCGATCGGCTGATTAGTACCATATAGATTAGTTGGACATATAGATCAAGTGGACGGGGTTGCGGAATAAAAACATCCCCCAACCAACTGATTGGTACCATATAGATTAGTTGGACATATAGATCAAGTGGACGGGGTTGCGGAATAAAAACTGATGAATTTATCACAATTTCACAATCCCACCTGCCAAGAGCGTGGGGGGCAGGACTAAAGTTTTACACCAGTCAAAAACTTTAGTGCTGCCCACGCACTTTATTCGAATGCTTTTAAAACAGTGAAATTCGAATTTTCTTTGTTTCGGATTTACCTAAATAGACGGAAAGAGGAGATTTTGACGATTCAAAAGCACTACACATTTGTTCAAAACGGTTGAGATTAGGGTTTCAAATCTGGCTTTGAAAATGGGGGGCAGCACTGAAGAACACCCCTTATCTTATGGCTGTTGGCTGTAGTAGACCTTTACCTTTACGTGGCCATAGAGTGTAAAGTGGTGGTGGGGGAAGAAGAGGAGGCGATTTTAGGTTGGATCAAGGTATTCAGCAGAAGGACATTATAGGTAGGTGGTAGGGTCATCATTACTTTTTCAAGTTTTGTACTCTGTTGAAAAAATAGTAGCTATATTAGGCTGTGGTAAAAAAAGAGAAGATTACAGAGGATAGGACGTAAAAAAGATTATATATACTATAAAGAGAGTATGTCTGGTAGTGGTAACCCTAGGTACATACCTAACCTTGGAGGTAGAACTAGATAGGTACCTACTTACCTGTCTACATGCTATATTATAGGAACTTACTTACCTTAATCTACTCATGAATCTCAAGATCAGGGCTTCTTAATTTTTAGTTCAATATTCGGTCGTCCAAAATGAGAATGTCTGGAGTATTGTGAAAACTCAGGGTCTCATTCGGTCAGGCGACACTCCCCCGCTCAGGCGCTCACACGCTATATCAACCGTGTGACGCTCGGCCTTCTGGAATTGATAAGAGAATGACATGAAATTGCTATTCTTGGACTATACTTACTTGGAAAGACCATCTGAACAGGTCTTCGAACTGAACGTCCTGTTTCTTCCCAGATGTTTATTTTGGTTTTAGCATGTTAAGTCCCACGACCTCGCCGTCCGCCCACTCCTTCATCGGGGATCAACAATAAAAATAATTATGAAGTAAGAGCTACAAAGGTAGGTACCTACCCATTAGACGGTAATTATTGTAGATAGACCCAATGAGACAGCACTAAGTGTCCAAGGAACTCAACTAGGATCATTTTCGAAATTCTTGCAGGAAACTCGAGGAAATCACGTTAGGAAAACCCTAATCCGGGTTTTGCTGTTCCTATATTTTCCTATATTAAACAGCACCAACAAATAAGCTTGCTGAAATCATAAATTTACCTACTCGGCAAGAACGATTAATAAATACAGCGGACGGACAGAAATTTTTTTATTGCATTTTCGGATTTTGCCTACCTTGAAACGTAAACCATAAAATTTTGATTGGGGGGGGACATATTTTTTTCAAGCTCGATTCCAAAGGCTCATTATTGAAAACAAAATAAACCAAAATAATTCTATGGGGTATGCCTATAGAGCACGCCTTACTGGAATTTCCTAATACCTAGTGGCTTTACTTCGAATCATTGCACATACTTAATTATTGTAATTACATTGATGGTTTTCTGGCACACAGAAATGATCGCTATGATTGTGGTATGGGGTCTCCTATCTCCCATAACCTTAGTACACACATCCATAAAGTATGAGCATTGAGCGAAATGTGAATAATAAATAGGCTTATCAGTCTTATTGCCGAAAATAGTTTCTCGTTGAAGTCTATGTGCATGACCAAAAGCTCACTATTTTAATAATAGGTAGGTAGGCACCTACTCATTTACCTAACCAAAACCAAACTTTCAACTCGCGTTTTGCGATTCAGACCTTTTTGGACAATGTGTTCCTAAATCCTTGAAGCTTGCATAACTGTTCGAAATAACGGTCATAAGCTGAATTTATGTGCGGGTTGGGGCCTTGATGGCCACAACGGCAGTTCCTTCCAGTGGTATTTCATTAAAATCGGTCTGTAGTTTCTTCTGTAAATACGCGAACGTTGAATTCCTACCACTCCCGCGACTGAACGAAAGAATGGTAGCGGCGAGCTGAAATTTAGAGGGTTTAAATATGCCGATAGAGCCTCTGTGGCCCCCTATGTAGGTAGACGGTACACCCAAACCATTTAATCAAAACCAAATATTGTACGTAGGTTTTGTCCACTATGCGGAAACGAAAAATCCGCATCTCACGGATAACTTTACATAATTTTGATGAAATTCACAGCGATTGGTTACCTATAAGATAAAGTAGGTAGGTATCTGCCTACGAATGGAATACCACGGTAAATATAGGTAGGTGAGTACTACTGGCGATGTCTGAGGAAACTGGCGATGGTTATGAGGAAACGTGAGATGTATTATCTGACGGGGTTTTCTGTAAAAGTTAAAGAAGCTGATTAAACGTGCAGAAACTTTGGGTTCTTATTCTAGAAGGTCTACTGCGACTTGTGTAGGGTAATGCGATACGAAGACGGGTGTCCGCCTGCAGACGAGCACAATACCAGCGCTGGGGTCAGTTACACTTCTTGATCTGATTAGTATTCTGAGCACACTCGCTCTTTACGTGCACCCCCATCGCTCATCCTCTCAATAGCGGCTCAAATAAACGACAGCTCCTTCTTGTATGTAGGTTTCTTTTATGGAGAAACTAGGAGCCTTCTGCCTTGAATAGGTCAGCTTGACGGATTGGCCGTTTGCAAGCATGATGAGAAGTTACTCTGGTGCAACCTCCTTGTTGCAATGGCTCTGAAGGGGCTGAACGTTAATTCTAAAGCAATGCTTTGACGAAGGCAGAGGCTGCCATCTGAAGCTTCCTATAATTATTGCCAAACTGTTCTGCGCCTTGACTATTTTGATTTTTATTGCTTGAATCTGGTGCGTTATAAAGTAAGTAGGTGCCTAACCATATTATTTGCCCGGGATTTTCCTTCAACCGTACGTTGTAGCTACTCCACCCTTCCATAATCCCTGAAAATGTTTTGCTCCATGGAACATTTTGATGGGATTTATATTTATAGAGCCAGCTGTGGACTACCCCGTGCCAACATTAGCGCTAAACGCTCAACATTTAACTCGTTTCGATGGTTCTTTTGATGATGGTGGTTGCACGGAACATGATACCTAGACAGGCCGACCGACCGGATTGACAGATGGACACGTATTTTTAGGTAGGAAACCAAATTTGTTCCTTGGTGCCTGAAACGCAAAATTCCAGCAAACACTTCGATTTTAATGATAATAATTTTTTTAATTTGTAAAAGGCCTTTACAGGCAATACAAACGCCAAATAGAATATTGAACATAAACATCACAGCTGGCTAAAGGTGGCCATACACGTACCGGCCCACTTGTCAGTTACGCCTGAACAGTCCACCGGCAAACGGATAGTGTATGGCATCCGGCTGGCCTGTCAGTTCCGACTGTACAGGCGGCCTGTGATCCAACGAAAATACAATCGTCAAGCCGGATGACTTTAAGAGAGTTCAGACGAGCCGGTACGTGAGTGGGGTGAGGCGCCCGACTGCCAGCCGCCTGAATTCCGGACTTGGCATTTTGAAGTAAGTAAACCACTCTCTTGAATTAAAAGTAAAACCACTTTTTGCACCACGCTTCACGTTTTCTTCTCCATTTTTTGTTGGCCTCCAAAACGACCAATAGTGCGAGAATCGCATCTCCATCACTAGCAAACATATTGGGATCATTAAAAAATTAGGGAACTAGGGAAAATCTAGGGAACTTAAAAAAAGTAAATTAAAAATAATCACTCTAAACAACAGGTAAGTATACTGGTCGGGAATGGACATCACGTGTTTGCCGGCCGAGATTCAACTGAACGTGTATGGTGTTTTCAGTCAAACAGGCTTGTCTGTCGCCGGTGGACTGTTCAGGCGTAACTGACAGGCGGCCCGGTACGTTTATGGACCAGGTGGCCATACACATACCGGCCCGCCTTTCAGTTATGCCTGAACAGTCCACCGGCGACAGGCAAGCCTGTTTGACTGAAAACACCATACACGTTCAGCTGAATCTCGGCCGGCAAACATGTGACGTCCATTCCCGACCAATATACCTACCTATTGTTAGAGCGATTATTTGTAATTTAATTTTTCAAAGTTCCCCAGATTTTCCTTAGTTCCATAATTTTTTAAAGATCCCAAGATGTTTGCTAGTGATGGAGATGCGATTCTCACACTATTGGTCGTTTTGGAGGCCAATAAAAAACGGAGAAGAAAACGTGAAGCGTGGTGCAAAAAGTGGTTGCTGAGAAGAAACATGTTGTATTCCCACATCCATTTACTTAACGAACTGAAGGTGGCCCCGAAGGATTGGCACAACTATTTGAGTATGGATGAAATTACTTACTTTCAACTGCTATCATTGGTTGCTCCATTGATAGTGGTTTGATTTGATAGTTGAACGTGGTTTACTTTTACTTCAAAATGCCAAGTCCGGAATTCAGGCGGCCGGCAGTCGGGTGCCTCACCCCACTGAAGTACCGGCTCGCCTGAACTCTCTTCAATTCATCCGGGTGGACGATTGCATTTTCGTTTGATCACAGGCCGCCTGTACAGTCGGAACTGTCAGGCCAGCCGGTTGCCATACACTATCCGGTTGCTGCTCGCCTGTGGACTGTTCAGGCGTAACTGACAGGCGGGCCGGTACGTGTATGGCCACCTTAAGCATACTTGGTTCAGTATTAGAACGATAATAAAAATATATAAAATATTATGATGACGTGAATATCACAGCTGTCTTAATAAACAAAATTGATTCTATATTAAAACAGTCGCTCATGTCATAGAGTTCATGAAATATCAGTCTACGTTTTATTTGTAACTTAAATAAATTCGAGGGTAGACCTTGGAGGACTGAGGGAGTGGCAAAGTAGATAGATACATTAGGTATTCGAAGAAAACACGGTAAATTTGGGAAATGCAATACGAATTCCGACCTGACACACTTCATTTTAATCAGACGCGTTGATAATTAACTGACATTAAATGCACCAACTAAAATTGATTGTATTCGTCAATTTTATGATGTGACGTATCTAAGGAAGTAAGGAAGTTTTACAGTCTACCAACTTGGCAAACTTTTTCTATTACTTATTTCCTTGTCGTGATGTAGGTACCTAGTCACTAGCGTGTTAATGGTCCTTTGCGGTCTAGTGTTATTCTTTAGTCACGTGATACTTTGTTATATTCGTCTGCTTGGCAGACATGTTGATCTCATCGATCCGATCCTCATGGAATTAGAGGGACGGGAAGTGGTTAGCCCTCTCTGAACTTGAAAACGACCCCCATCGATTTTCATTTCACCCTTCGAACTCAGAAATTAATCCTCTTCAACACAACTAAGTACTCGCATTAGAAACAGGCGTCACTCGTAAATCGTGAATGTGAATCACCAGACCTGTGCACGGTCCGTGTTGGTAGGCAATGCGTAGGGCATAACACAGATACGCACCGTCCTGGGTGTTTTTTTTCCGACATAGGACCCACTTACTTACCTCATGTTGGTTTGCCACACTACCACTAACGCAATTATTTCAGGCTGTTCCAATAACAACAGAGTGCAACTCCTACTTAGTTGCAACTCCAAAGTAGCGTTGGGATTGTATATAGGTACTTAATAATATGATATGGTACTAATAATGTATTAGCTGCAATATATACCTACCATCGTTATCTACGAGTACCTACTTACCTATACTCGTGAAAAGAGAACAATATTTCCTATACTTAAAAGGTATGTACATCTAAGCCTGTCTGCACAATTTGGGGACCACCCTAGATATATTTTTATGGACAAGAAGGTAGGTGAATGTAAGTGAAATAATGAATAAATTATGCGTGGAATAGATAATATTCATCAACCTCTCGTTGAGGATATTATATTCCTCAATGGTCTCGCAGTTCTTCTCTTCTACTTTTTACCTTATAGCTACCTTTATTGTGAATCGATGGCTTTCCTGGAAGGTGAAAAGGGCTGCAGTCCCGAGTTTTGGCATGCTCGTGATGCCCTTTATATGTCAGAGTTGCTCGATTCCTCCAAGTGATGCATGGGGTGGGTGAAGGGTGACACTACCTCAATATTCTCTTAAATATCACCTAGTTCTAGCTTGTATTCCAGTGTCGATACCTACCTACAGATATCGTTCATCAAAAGCTCAAAAGATGTACCTATTGCCCGGTACATATCTTGCTCGGTTGGTTGACCCAAGTCTTGAGTCTCTATATCTAACTGGCATACACCTACTTACCCCAAATGATTCAGTTTTCGAAAATGTCAATTTCAGGATTCCGTTTGTCTCCCATCCGGAACCCATGATCGCAACAACAGCTTCTTTGTGAGCGCAAATTTGTACTTATCCTATTTAAGCACCGAAAGTTTTGTTGCTACTTCGTCGGGGTAGGTAGTTGTGTAGTGGTATGTAGGTAGAACTTAATTGGTGCTGCTGACCTGCTTTCGTAAAAATATTCGATGTAAGTACTATTAGGATAATAATGAGGCGGGGGTCCTCAAGTATGCCGAAAAAAAATGGTTGGTACCTACCAGTTATAACAACGTTGTAATTTGAAATGAGTAATTCCATTGGGTTTCACTAAAAGGGAACTATGTTTATGTTCCTATGTACCACGACTAAATAAATAAATAAAAATAAATAAATAATGTTATAAAACAACAACGATTTATGTTATAAAATATAACAAAACAAGTAGTAAAAAACCCAAAATCCAGAAAAGGCCAAAATCCTTCATGTGTTCTTCCTTCTGGCACCAGTGATGGTGTCGAACACGTCCGGTGTATTTTTCAGGTAGGTAGGTACCTAAGGGTTCACCTGGCAAATCCCAGTAAGACTCAAAATGAGCAGGTTTTTGAATTTTGCAGAGCCCTTGCCTGGCCGCGGTGCCACTCCTTGGCACCAATGCACCAAAACCTATAAGTACCTATCTACCACAGATCTTTTTGACGGTTCACAAATATTATATACGATATACCCTTCACTTTCGAGGATGACTGGAAATAGACAGGTTTTGGTTTATTATTCTGTGAATAATACACCTATGTATTCGGTCAGCAAAAAATTTTTATAACACCCTCTCAAAATTTTTTGTTTTCCGTTTCAAGGTGCGTAGATTCCAAAAAAACCAAAAATTCAATGTCGTTCCAATGTTCGTTTTCCAAAAATGCAATGTCCGTCCGCCGTATCACGTGTACAGGCTTCATTTTCGGTCTAAAAAAGTCGTTCTTTCCCACACATCCTGCATTTGGGCCCTAGTTCTGTCCCGAAACTTTGCAGCCCGATCGGAATATACCCAGGGGTGTTATGAGTGAAAATGTGCATAAAAATAGGTACTTTTTGTGTTAGTAAGATGTTAGTAAAATGAGCTTTTGAGGTATCGTTTTCCATGTTTTTGGGGACGAGAAGACCGAATATGAAGTCGATTTTGACCAAAGAGTGGAAAATTGAGGTTCTACCAAAGTTTCAGCTTCCAAAATTGATTTTTTATTAGGCAAAAACCTGGAAAATCGTCTGAAATCACCATAAATTTGTATAATAACACTAGAAGAAGTGTCTACACGTGGATCAAGACGATTAAATGGCACTACCAGTGACCAAAGATAATTTGAAAAAAAAGGAGCCTAATTCGTGTTTTGGAGGCCAAAATTAAGGGAAACCATCAGAAATAGCTATTTCGATTATTACGCATGAAAGAAACAATAAATAAACAGCCAGCATTTCTGTAGGTATGTCCAATAGAATAATAAACCCATGTGACCTTGCAGCGCCTTGCTTGGACTTTGCAGCGTTTTTGTATTTTGCGGCGCTATTGCACAGCCGTTGTAAACCTAAAAGTATACTTACAGATCTTTCCGAAGGAAATCTCACCCTTTAATTAGCCTTTTCACCTTTGATTAGCCTAAACGTAAGTGAGTAGGTTCTCTCTTCCCAACTTACACAGACACGAGAATTAAGACCTACCTACATACAAGAATTTAGTTTTACAATGGCCCCACAACTGAATCTTCTATGGAGTTCAGGTCTTCAGAATTTTTGTCGATTCTGCACGTGATCTACGGACTTTTGGTTTGTTTTGTAATCTGAATAACTAGTGGACTTTACCATTTTTTGAGCATCCATCCCATGAAACATCCATCCTACCCTCACCGGTGACCGAAGCCCAAGACCGAAGACCGAGCATATGATCGATAACAATGATAAGAACGAACGTCATCTGATGGCTTGCTAGTGTTTGTACCAAAGTATCGATTGATTGTGGTGGTACAACTTGACTATCTTTACAGTTTCATCCATCAGTAAATTTATTGTATCTCACGAAAAGTGTCAAAACATTTCGCCAGTCGATTCCAGCAGCTTCCACCCTCATTTTCAACTTGAAACGATGGGCAGGGTTTAAACTAAAGAAATCTTTGATCTCAATACTTTGTAAGTTTTCTAATATAGTTTAGATTAGTTGTTAATATGGTGGAGCTTATTAATTTACGGCATTTTTAATGTAAGTGTAAAATAATTTGTTTTCTGTATGAACATCCCACCTGAAGAATTTCTAGCCGCATCTAATTTTAATCATATATCGACTGTTGAAAGGTAAAAGGGCGTAATCGTACCCTGTCTCTGACTTGGCGTCGACATTCCCAAACAGCTCGCAGTTTTTTTATTTATTCTATTTCTGGAGAATAACATTTACTGTTTTTTGAATTTTCACATCAAATGGAACGCATAAGTTTGTGAGGGAATCAAGGAACACGACACCGGATCTGAAATCTATGCTACACACACATCTCACGAGAAAACACTTTCAGTATCGCTGTTCAAGACTCACCAATGGCGATCAAAAAACGATCCTACATTTCTTTGCGTTTCTTTCGATCTTCAAAAGTTACTGAATACTCATGGCGATAACATGTTGCTCTGTTATTCGAGGAAATATGCTGTCTACAACACTTTGTTGTATGAAAGTGCAAAGTGGGACCCGAAATGGTTACTGCTACCTGTGGGGTGAGACAGATGGAAAAAGAGGGACGAACGAAATTTGCTCAAACGTGTATTCCTACTTGAGTGATGCCACAAGTGAACACTGTTTCACTGTTCTGTGACAGCTGCCCTGGGCTAAACCGAAACGATGAACGAAATGATATGTAGTGCACTAGGTATTACTTGTAGTCTCTGAAGTGCGCTTGAATTTTTTGTTTGTTCAGTCGCTTTCCTATTTTCTTAAATGAATAATTTACGCAGATACATCAAACCGTACCTAGGTAAGTGAATGTTTTGTATTGATAAACTGTGGTGTGTGTTCACTTATTAGTTGTTCCTAGGCGAAATTTGACTCAATAATTACCACTAGTTTTTGTTTTAGAAATTTACCTACTGTGATTTTGTGAGTGTAAAATCTTTTGAGCTTAATTAGTAATGTTTGTTACAACTGCCTAATTTTTCTTTACCGATTACCTTCAGCAATCTTGTCAATACGTGAAAAATTACGTTTCTAAGTCATCAATAAATTATTTATTATAAAAGATTTTGATAAAAAGGATTGCCAACTAACACTAGCAGGTGCTTTAAATTTTTTTTTATTGGGGTAACCCCTAGGAGCCATCCAGATTAAACCGGTCGAAGGGCGTAAGCCTCAACTTTGAGCCAAAAATTCGGATCAACATTATTTCTCCTTGTGATGTTTCGTCCACAAATGAGCACAGACTTTATTTTTGGGTTATAAGGAAGGTCGCTAAGCAAATTTGAACCCGAGTAACAGCAGTTTATTACTGTGAAGCATTTTTTCATTTCCTGAAAAATTTGAGTTTTGAGAGTGACGCCCATTTACCTTTCAACAGTCGATATAATTATTATGGGTAGGTAGATAGATACACGTGGCATGCCAGATGCCACGAGCCAGACAGTTCATCTTCAATATCCTAGTGTGTTGTTTGGGATCAATACAGCGGTACACCTGAATTTGATGTCCGTATGCGGCTGTCAGAGGAATCCGCTCATTGCAAAACACTCGAAGCTCTCATCGACGATCGATGGACATAGATGGTACCATAATCCCATTTCATGTTTGGAGAGAGAAGAGAGAATTTGTTTCTGAACAATAAAATACCTAACATAGTAACAGTAATTTACAAAATTTGTTACACATACGAGTCAGAAGTCCCTGGACAAATTGTTAACTAAAGTATCCGATACTTTGCATTAAATGGACAGTTATATATTTCCCTATTCAAAATAAGCATTAGTGGTACTGAATTTCTGCTAAAAGATTCCTTTACACATTAGAAAAAACGGTAGGTTTGACGATAATATAGGTAAACGAAAACGATACGATGATAGCTTCTAGTGCTAATAAAAAATACTTCGACTGATAGTGAGAAAGGTCTGGTCGGCATTTCTATATAGAACTATCAATAGAGGTAGTAGTTCTATGCTGGTGGGTCGGCATGGCAATTGGGCCAGCCACTCTAAATTGTGAGTGGGCACTTATTGAGGTTCCGTAATATCGACCGGGCCCGGGCACTTTAGTGTGTAATAATATAGAGTAGTACAAAATGAAAGTACCATGCCATCCAGGTAAAAAACTAATGTACCTAGGCATTGCTACCATCTATTTGTTACATGAAGAAGTTATGTGCAACTACCTCCACCTATTCGAAGAGTGGCTTCACATGGACCAGGATCAATGGGAAGGAGGCTGTAGGATGTTCCAGCCACCAGAACTGGTTTTTCTGAAGGGTGGGAATGAGTTTTAGATGTGTTTCAGCTCGAGAACTCATTGGCTGGAACACCTTGGAAACACGTGAAACCGACTTGAGGGCCAAAACATAGCTGATTAGGTACCGCAGAGACTTTAAGATCCATTTAACGTGAAGGTTGGAGGGAAATGACATTTTGGGGAGGTTCCTGCTGGGGTTATCTTCAGGTTCTGTTGAAAAAACCCATCCCCGATTGGATGCTGAAAGTTACGGAACTCGGAGAACCCAATTCCCGGACCTGACGCGGTTGGAACACTTTACCTATGATAAAACCTATAACCGTGAACAGTTTCAACACTCGTTGTGGTTGGAACACAGTTTTTGTGCGCAATGGGTTGTGTGCAGACTCATTACAAAACTCTCGTCGGCTGGAACAAAGCTTGTATGTGTGGGCAGGAAGTTATAGGATTAGTTATAGGTTAAGTATCTATAAACCGAGTTTAATTATATGTATATCTGAATGACGAGGTTTCAAAATGTTGACAACGTTACTAATTTGGTTACCTACATATCGCGATTTTGTTGTGTGTAGTTATTCCCATCCAAGATACGATCATCATATCCATTCAACTTTCAGTTTTAAACTTGAAGACCGTCTGAAGAAAGATGTCCTCCTCAAGGAAGTTGTATACGCTGATGATTCAGCGCTCGCTCTGCGCAGAAACGGACAAAGGGAAGACGCCGAAAGAGAGTGGTCCTACGAAAGATGTTAAGAAGGACTTGAAGTCCTTCAAGGAGTTCAAGAAAACTCCTATAGGAAAATTGGACGAGATCGCTGGTTCACATCCATATGCAGAAAAGGTGAAGCTTCTTATGTATCATACTGAGGGGTCGACTTGGACATACTTAACTAATTTTTAACACTACCCTATCGAGAGGTGACGCTGTCAAGCGTCGCTGACGTTCATAATAGAAATAAGTTTTAAATTCAATTTTTGCGTGCGATTTTGCTAGAAATTCAACGTTTTTCCGCATTGTCGCTACCTATTTTTTCTTCTAAATATTCTGAAATTTGGAATGACCTCAATATGACACGTTTTATCTTAACAGACATCACTCGTCTATGTGAACTGCTGCCGTTCACTACTAAGTAACAAACTTCCACCGAGTGAAATATATTAATTTATACCTGCATTGAATAGGGAAGTCAACCTGCAAAGACAGACCTGTAAACCTACTAGTAATATTATAACAGAAACTCCATTAACCGGCAACGACAGGGCAAAAGGTATTACGGATAATCGTAAACCCTGGATGATCATATTATATGGTTGAAAATGGGGAAAGGAATTAATAGAAAATTCGAAGTTTACAAATAATTCTGAACCCTTTCCACCTATTTTTGGCTCACCTTGAAGGAGTTAGGTCCTTCAAATTGGCACACAGAAGATTTCGAGGCAAAAAAAAAAATTAACCCCGGCCAAAAATATAAAATATTAACCCCTGTGGAAAGTAAATCAGTGAAGTTTATAGGTACCTATAGCAGTATGTAGAATATGTGGGCAATTTTTCAGTTATTGGTTCCTGGAGAAATTGAAACTTCAAAAGTTCTTGAAAATTCAGAGTTGGCCTGAATTTTTACTGAGATGGGTCAGCTACTTGATATGTTGATATTAATCTAAATTAGTCACAATTCAAAATAAAATAAAGCCTTAGTTCACTAAAGGTTCACTAAAATAAAGCTATTCCTCAGTTCACACTGAAAAACATAGTTGCTAAATTTATTGAAAACCTTGCGCCAACTATTGGACACTAAAATTCCAGGTGATAGACTCCACTTTATCTTGAGATCTTGGTATTCAAACACATCTCAAAAGATGATAATCAATAACGATAATTTGATCAATGGCATAACGACCTTCTTCAGTATTATTCCTTGCACCTCATCACAAAACAAAACTGCAGACACGTTGGTATAACGTCATATATTATACTGTATTTTTATTATCTTATATTGCCGCGGATAATGGAGGTGAGAGTGAAAATAGGCTCCTCAAATCCGGTTGATGGAGCAGCTGTTGTAAGCAAAACTCAGGTTGATGGAGCTTCCAGTTAATGGAGTTTCTACTGATTATCAGCTTTACACATAGGACCCTATCTATTCTTGTTTGGACATCAACAACTCCCAAGGCCGTCATTTTGGTACATATCTGGAAAGAGCCGTCTTTATGATGGTAGGTATTCAAGTCCAAGTCTCAATCTTGCCACTAGGAACGGTAGTTGATGCTTTTGAGCTAGTGTGGTAAAGCTGTTTTGCGAAGTCCCTAAATACCTCCAAAACTCATTAGTTACGACCTGCTTCCATGTTGTTTACAAATCATTTACTGAAATTTGTGACGGTGTGGCTGTTTTCGAGTTGTTTTTTCTTCCGGTGGAGACAGGGTCGTTTGAGGAAGCCTAATCGATATCCCTTCTTAACCGGTGATAATCTCCCTGGTATTGAGGTCCACCTTCACTCTCTTCACCGTCACATGGTAGCAGAGCGTGGTTTGGTAGTATGCTCTTGAGTAATTCACCATACTCAATCCAATTTTTGTGGGCTTTCCAGAAGTGTAAGCCCAAAGGTTTCCAGAAGAATTCCTTTACCAAAATCCTGTCCGTTTGATAACACATACATCTATTGGCTTCCCCACCCCTTATTCCTCCTTTAGTGTCAATATAATTAAAATATTTGAGCTCATTTGAAGGCGAGTAATGCCGTGCCCCAGTTTACAAGTCCCTATCGGTAGTTTTTCCATCCTAAAGCCCCAATTACAGCTACCGAGTACTGGGCCGAGACAGTGCACTCGGCCGAGTAAATCGCAGTGTGATCGGCCCAGACAGTGCTTGGGCTAGTAATGGGCGAGTCAGTGAATAGAACCATGTTCTATTTACTCGGCTGAGTAGGGACCCCCCACCACTCATCCACTCGCTCAGTTGCTTCTCGCCCATCCACTCGGCTAGTGCGATCAGGTTTGGCGGGCGAGCCCGCCTTTTGGTTTATTATTCTGTGAATGATACACCTATAAATTCGCTTAGAATTTTTTTTTTTATAACACCCCCTCAAAATTTTTCTCTTACGTTTGAAAGTGCGTAGATTCCAAAAATACGCCATACCATCCATATCTACTTCATTTTCGGTCTAAAAAATTCGTTCTTTAACACACAGGCTCCACTAGGGCCCTAGTTGTTTCCAGAAACATTCCATGTTTAGGTTCTAAAGAAGTTTCAGCCTTAAATTTACGTTAAATTTTGTGTAAAATCGTTTTTCCGCACACAGTATGAGTCCCGATTTTGGAACAGATTTGGGTCCTAATTGTGTTCCAAAGCTCGGCCGCCCGATCGGAATACACCCAGGGCGGTTATGGGGGGGGGGGGGGGATGGGTGTATAAATAGTTTTTTTTTTGTTTCACACCTTGTGAGATATTGCTATCCATGTTTTTTAGGGCGAGAAGACCGAATATGAAGTTGACTTTGACTAAAGAGTGAAGAATTGAGGTTTTACGAAAGTTCAGCTCCCAATATTAATTTTTTATGGGTCAAAAACCTGGGTAACTGTCTGAAATTACCGTAAAGTAGTAGTATTAACACACAGTAGTAGTAACAGTATTAACAAATTAGTAAAGTAGTATTAACAGGTGAATCAACACAATTAAATGACACTATCAATGATGAGAGATAATAAATTTGTAAAAAAAAGGAGGGGAAAAGCCAACATTTCTGTAGGTATGTCCAGTAGAATAATAAACCCATGCGACAAGGACTTTGCAGCGTTTTTGGTTTATTATTCTGTGAATAATACACCTATGTAATCGCTCAGCAAAAAAATTTGTATAACCCCCCCTCAAACTTTTTTCTTTTCCGTTTCAAGGTGCGTAGATTCAAAAAATGCAATGTCCGTCCGCCGTCCGCCGTATCACGTGTACAGGCTTCATTTTCGGTCTAAAAAAGTCGTTCTTTCGCACACATGCTCTATTTGGGCCCTAGTTGTGTCCCGAAACTTTCCAGCCCGTTCGGAATATACCCAGGGGTGTTGTGAGTGAAAGTGTGTGTAAAAATAGGTACTTTTTGCGTTTTAGCAACATGTTGGTAACATGAGCTTTTGAGGTATCGTTTTCCATGTTTTTGGGGACGAGAAGATCGAATATGAGGTCGATTTTGGCCGAGTGGAAAATTGAGGTTGTACCGGAAGTTCAGCTCCCAAAATTGATTTTGTATGAGTCAAAAACCTGCGAAACCGTCTGAAATCACCATCAGTTTGTAGAATAACACTAGAAAAAGTGTCAACACGTGGATCAAGACGATTAAATGGCACTACCAATGATCAAAGTTAATTTAAAAAAAAAAAAGATCGTACCTACCTAATTTGTGTTTTGGTGGCCAAAATTGGTGGAAACCATCAGAAATAGCTATTTCAATTATTTCACATGAAACAAACAATAAATGTACAGCCAACATTTCTGTAGAATAATAAACCCCATGTGACAAGGACTTTGCAGCGTTTTTGGTTTATTATTCTGTGAATAATACACCTATGTAATCGCTCAGCAAAAAATTTTTATAACACCCCCTCAAAATTTTTTCTTTTCCGTTTCAAGGTACGTAGATTCCAAAAATGCAATGTCCGTCCGCCATACGCCGTCCGCCGTCCGCCGTATCACGTGTACAGGCTTCATTTTCGGTCTAAACAATTCGTTCTTTCGCACACATGCTCCATTTGGGCCCTAGTTGTGTCCCGAAACTTTTCAGCCCGATCGGAATATACCCAGGGGTGTTATGAGTGAAAATGTGTATAAAAATAGGTACTTTTTGCGTTTTAGCAACATGTTGGTAACATGAGCTTTTAAGGTATCGTTTTTCATGTTTTTGGGGACGAGAAGACCGAATATGAAGTCGATTTTGACCAAAGAATAGAAAATTGAGGTTCTACCAGATGTTCAGCTCCCGAAATTGATTTTTTATGAGTCAAAAACCTGGGAAATCGTTTGAAATCACCATCAATTTGTATAATAACACTGGAAAAAGTGTCAACAGGTGGATCAAGACGATTAAATGGCACTACCAATGGTCAGAGATAATTTATTTTTAAAAAAAGGAGCGTAGTTTATTCGAGTTTTGGGGGCCAAAATTGGTGGAAACCACCAGAGATAGCTATTTCAATTATTTTATATGAAAGAAACAATAAATAAACAGCCAACATCTCTGTAGGTAGGTATGTCCAATGGAATAATAAACCCATGTGACAAGGACTTTGCAGCGTTTTTTACTTCGCTGTGTCATATTGCGCGGAACACTACAAGACGCAACTGTCTCGTCTCTGCCCGGCTGAAATGTAATCACCTGCTCACCCCATCGAAGTAGCTCGGCCGAGTACTCGACGGACTACTCGGCCGAGCTACTCGGTAGGTGTAATTAGGCCTTAACGATGGATGTTGATCACCTAGAGGTTGCCCAGATGAGCACAATTCACTGGACAACAACCGATGACAACATTTTTCCCCCACCAATACCTATATGTAGGAGCTTTGTTCTCCACCAGTAAATGTTATTGAGGTAGTACCATTACGATGGAGGTTAGTCACCTTGAAGTTGTTCAGATGTCCTTTCCCGAACCAGAACTTCTTACTACTTTTCAACCCCCCCCCCCCCTTTTCCCTCTCGTACTTCTGCTACCCTGAAGTATGTCATGTGGGGAGGAGTGTGGCGGTTCTCAAGTTTTCTTCCAGTGGAGACGGGGTCGTTTGGAGAAGCCTCATCGATATCCCTTCTTAACCGGTGATTATCTCTCTGGTATTGAAAGAGGGGGGGGGGGGGGGACTCTCGAGGGTCCACCGCCAACTCTCCTCACTCTGTCAGAAATTTGGTCAGACCAATAATTAACCTGCTTAGCAATATGATGTTGGTACACCAGGTGCATAACTTTAAACTGTCAAACACCCCTCTACCTAAGTAGGCACATCACTAATGATATTTTTATTATTTTATCCAGGAGCCTTTGCCAGAATGGCCCGATGGCATCAACCCCCACACAGGAGAGATTGGTGGACCTCGGGGTGTGGAACCCACTCGCTATGGCGACTGGGAGAGGAAAGGCCGTGTCACGGATTTCTAGCTCTCACCCTTCGTGAACCCATCTTTAAAACATACCTAGATCATGATCTTTAGAAACTGCAGAGTTTATAATTTATTTATTATTTCATTATGCTTTGTTAAATCTATATCAATATAGACAGAAGCCTTCTTAATAAAAATCATTGTAATGCCTGGATCCTACGAAATTTCTTCTGGTTAATAGTTTATTCCTATTTCAGAATTTTTCCTTTAAAAAATCCAACTATCTCAAGGGACAAGAGGAAATGGTAAATTATGATTATGCCAAATATTAGGTATATAGTTTTATTCTCCACGAATAAATAAACAATAATACTATCGTGTTTTCGAAATAAGTGATGACAATCTATGGAATGTAAATCAAATTCTCATGCTATTGAGTATCTGTATTTTCAACAAACACTTTCGAAAAAGCATATGACGAATTCATTGCTGAGTAAGTGGAGGTGCAGGTACCTACATCAGGTCAGCTTACTAAATACTGTGTAAATTTTATGTACAGAAACATAATATTTACATTATGTAAGAGACAAATATAAACTAAAGTGTGATACAGCTCAAACATAGCTGTTGACGAGCGATCCTTTGTTTGGATTTATGTTTGATGGAAGTAACGAGTCTAGTTGCCCATCTCGTCGGGGTTGAACATGCCCTGTGGAAATAAGGGAAAAATGAATGTAAAATTATGTGAGAACATAAGGTAAAAGCACGAGTGGTCGATACTGCACCAATAGTTGACAACCTCAACAAAAAGTGAAAAAATAAGGATTTGATCCATCTCTCCACTAAGGGCCGGTTTCACCAACATAAACGAAGGTGTTGATCTCAGTTCAAATCGCGGTTCAAATCGTAAACGGAGATTGTCCGTCAGGTTGGGTTTCACCACGGGCGTTTAACCCTGAACTCAGTTCAACGGGAGTTCAGCGCTGAACGCTCGATTTTGGCCGATCAGCAGTGATAAACTCGGTTCAAGTCGACTTTTCCCTCCCGCTTATCCATTCACATCAACAATGTCTCGATCACTAGTGCGAGTTGTTAACATGATTTTCGACGAAGATGAAAGCAATGAACTCAACAATATTATAATTCGCCGCCCGCGGTAATTCCGCCAGAGGACAGAACATTTTGAACATCTTGATGAGTGACTTTTGTGTCGAGATACAGACTCTCGAAAGAATCTACGAAAAATAGATAAATACAATGTATAGTGAATGTATCAGCAGACAAACCCAAACTGACATTCATAATCACGTTTTCGGTGTGCATCAATTATTATTCAAAGAGCTGATGATAAGAATTCAATGAGACTACGCAAGCTGTGTGGTCTACTCCACTGCACAAACCAGGAAACGTATTTTGCAGAGAGGAAAAGCCGACGTAATGGGAAAATAGGATAAAATCAATCAATCAATCATTCCTAATCAATAATCAGTTACTAGAATATTTAAATGTAAATAACATGTTGAGTCCCTACCAGTCTGGGTTCCGAAAGGGGCACAGCTGTATAACGTCTCTGATCAATATTACGGAGAGTGTTAGGGAGGGGTTTGAGCTTGGCCAAATTACCATCCTAGTCCTCCTTGATTTCAGCAATGCCTTTGGTTCCTTGGATAATTCGGTGTGTTCATTAATAAATGCCGAGATGAATACAACTTGAGTTCATCTGCTTGCAAGCTGCTGCTATCATTTTTGACAGGTCGTACCCAGGCTGTTGTATCTGGCGGCGAAGTCTCTTCTAGCTTACCCCTCACCTCAGGAGTTCCTCAAGGTTCGGTATCAGGCCCTCGTATTTTTTCTATGTATGTAAATGACTTCAGTGCATGCCTCCGAAATTCCAGAACTCATCAGTTTGCGGATGACATTCAGGTCTTCTTGCGTTGTGCACCCGGTGACCTGGACCAGGGCATTGCTCTGATGAATGAGGATCTGAGACGCATTCAACAATGGGCTGACGCAAATTTCCTTCATTTGAACCCCCTGAAGTCCCAGGCCATGATTTTTTCTATTAAACCTTGTGACACTACTAAGTGCCCATCTTTACTTTTAAATTCAGTCCCAATTCCATTCTCAGATAGGGTGAAAGACTTGGGCGTATCACTCAGCTATGATCTGGGGTGGTCTAGTCATACTACCAGTATCTGTCAGAAGGTCTATGGGTCCTTACACTCTATGAATAGGTTGTCATATTGTACTCCTGAACGTGTTAGATTGAACCTTGTCAAATCCCTTTTAATTCCAATTTTCACATAATTATGGTGATGTCCTATTCATATGTTCCGCCGATTCGGGGTCCCTAAGAAGGTTAGAATTGGCTTTCAACAATTGTGTGAGATACATTTTTAAATTAAGACCACGAGGGCATGTCTCACCCTATGTTGATCAGGTGCTGGGCTGTGGGTTAGTCGATTACCTCAAAATACGTTTATTGAGATTCATCCACAAATGTGTCAACAATACGCCATCAATGCCCACGTACCTGAGCAACATGTTTTCTCCGGGTCCTTCCCCCCGTTTGGGTGCATTGGCTCAAATTCATGCGCGGAGCAGACCATTTTCTAATTCTATTAAGGTGGCTGGAACAAGGATGTGGAATGGCTTGCCACTGGCGATAAGGTCCCTCCCATCGCTCGGCACCTTCACGGGTGCATTGAAGGCGCGTTTCGGGAAATGAGCACTTCCCTCTCTTCTACTTGCTGTACCCTCTCATTTTTCTCTTCCATCCTACTATTTTCTTTTTCTTCACCTTCTTCTTCAGTTCGCTTCTTTTCACCGCCAATTATCTACCTTCATTTACTCTTCCTCTTCCATTCTTTTCTTCCTCTTCAACTTCCTTTCCAATCTCTTCTTTTACCACCTCCTCTTTAATTTCCATTTCTACTGAAATTTGTTATTTTGTTTTTCGGTTTTCTTTTCCATTTAATTTAAATTCTATGTTCTTTTATAATAAATACATATGTATAAGTTACTTTGAGCTTTCCAAAGCTAGGCGGGAACATTGTTCCTATTTTGGAAATAAAGTTATTGTTATTATTATTATAAAAATTCAATGATTCCATAAGTAGTCGAGACATTGAATTATAGCGTTTATTTTATTTTCTGTCTACAGTTAGCGGTCAAAATAATCACATGCTCGCCATTTAAGCAAGTGATATAAGGAACTTTGTCACTTTCTGAAGGTTCAAGTAATCACCAAATGTACCTAATATTTGTCATAAATGCAAATTTGGTGACGAAAATGAATGCTTAGGAACTGGTGGAAGAGATTCAAAACAGTGTCGAATATCTCCCAGTGGCTTTCTACTAGGTCGCAGGGAATCTCGCACTCACTGGCTGTGAAGATCGGTTCTCTCTTGACTCATTTTGGTTCCATTAGGAATCAGGAAAACGGGACACAAAACACAGAAAAACAACTATGTTTAGCGAGAAAAAAAAAAACGGGGAAAAACAACGTAGGAGCGTAGGTAGTGAAAGCAAAAATAGAAATGGTTAGCTGGGCTTCTCGTTCCCACGTTTATCAAAACAGCTGACACCCCGAATTTTACCTCGTTATCACCTGATCGTATCATCGAATCATCGAATAATCGAACCCCTGCCTTCCAAATCAGAGTTCAAACTGTGGATCAACAGCAGCTCGAACTTGGTTTTCGTTGATCTTAGTTCAACATGAACTCCGATCCTAGAAACTCGTTTAACTTCGTGAAACCCAAAACTTTTTAAACTGAGATCAATCCATCGGTTACGATGAACTAGGTTTCCGATAAACCGAGTTCATGGTTTAGGGCCGGTTTCACCACTAAACCATGAACTCGGTTTATCGGAAACCTAGTTCATCGTAACCGATGGATTGATCTCAGTTTAAGGGCCGGTTTCACCACTAAACCATGAACTCGGTTTATCGGAAACCTAGTTCATCGTAACCGATGGATTGATCTCAGTTTAAAAAGTTTTGGGTTTCACGAAGAAAAACGAGTTTCTAGGATCGGAGTTCATGTTGAACTAAGATCAACGAAAACCAAGTTCGAGCTGCTGTTGATCCACAGTTTGAACCCTGATTTGGAAGGCAGGGGTTCGATTATTCGATGATTTGATGATACGATCAGGTGATAACGAGGTGAAATTGGTGGTGTCAGCTGTTTTGATAAACGTGGGAACGAGAAGTCCAGCTAACCATTTCTGTTTTTGCTTTCCCTACCTACACGTTGTTTTTCCCCGTTTTTTTTTCTCGCTAAACATAGTTGTTTTTCTGTGTTTTGTGTCCCGTTTTCCTTATTCCTAATGGAACCAAAACGAGTCAAGAGAGAACCGATCTTCACAGCCAGTGAGCGCGAGATTCCCTGCGACCTAGTAGAAAGCCACTGGGAGATATTCGACACTGTTTTGAATCTCTTCCACCAGTTCCTACGCATTCATTTTCGTCACCAAATTTGCATTTATGACAAATATTACATTTGGTGATTACTTGAACCTTCAGAAAGTGACAAAGTTCCTTATATCACTTGCTTAAATGGCGAGCATGTGATTATTTTGACCGCTAACTGTAGACAGAAAATAAAATAAACGCTATAATTCAATGTCTCGACTACTTATGGAATCATTGAATTTTTATCCTATTTTCCCATTACGTCGGCTTTTCCTCTCTGCAAAATACGTTTCCTGGTTTGTGCAGTGGAGTAGACCACACAGCTTGCGTAGTCTCATTGAATTCTTATCATCAGCTCTTTGAATAATAATTGATGCACACCGAAAACGTGATTATGAATGTCAGTTTGGGTTTGTCTGCTGATACATTCACTATACATTGTATTTATCTATTTTTCGTAGATTCTTTCGAGAGTCTGTATCTCGACACAAAAGTCACTCATCAAGATGTTCAAAATGTTCTGTCCTCTGGCGGAATTACCTCGGGCGGCGAATTATAATATTGTTGAGTTCATCGCTTTCATCTTCGTCGAAAATCATGTTAACAACTCGCACTAGTGAGCGAGACATTGTTGATGTGAATGGATAAGCGGGAGGGAAAAGTCGACTTGAACCGAGTTTATCACTGCTGATCGGCCAAAATCGAGCGTTCAGCGCTGAACTCCCGTTGAACTGAGTTCAGGGTTAAACGCCCGTGGTGAAACCCAACCTGACGGACAATCTCCGTTTACGATTTGAACCGCGATTTGAACTGAGATCAACACCTTCGTTTACGTTGGTGAAACCGGCCCTTAAAGGGTCATCTTGAATCCGTACTGATGTGTGGTAACAGTTAAACTGGCCAGAAATATGTTTAGGCCATGGAAACTTCAGAAACTCATCAAATCCAGCTGTTTAGTTTTGGCCAAGGAGCCTCAAGGTAAATTATTTTCCTAAAATTTCTCGATATTTACTATCCTTATGTTTTTAACTTGTTAATTAGTTATTTCTAAGCTTTTTGTTTCCTTTAATTCATGAAATTATTATGTAATTGTTTAGTCTCTTGAAATCTACTGATTCAAGGTATGTTCCAGCGCACAAAAATGCACCAAAAAGTTCAGCGCAGCCACCCCAACTGGGGGTGTAATGCGTTCCAATGGGTTTGAGAACAACTTTGGGCTTGAACAGCGTTCCTGTGCACCGAGTGTTGCATGAACTGGCTTTGTTTGAAATAAAAACGTTGATTCTTCAGGTGTCAACTACTGGTGCGAACTCTATGTAAACTATCAACACATGCGTTGAGTGTCCCGGAAGTTGTTGTTTTAAAGGCTGCAAAAAATTGTCTCAGAAAAAGTTATATTTCAGTCGTTTCAAACAGTTTCTTCTTCTTCAATACATGACGTAATTGAGGAGACCTTTGTTCAACAAATGGGGAAAATCTGAATTTCTCCAATTATTACCAAATACGAGAGACAAATAACAGCCAGCGAAATCAGCTTAAATGACGACACGCGACTTCTGGTGCTGACAGGTAAGTAAAATGGAAAAGGCAAAATGTAGCCTTGGGAACCAGCACCCGTTTTACATTAAATCCGAGGTTAGTTCAAACCGAAAACGGGGAGCAAGGATCCCAAGCTACTTGCATTTGGGCTCAATTTCTGACGAACATTTTCAATATTTTTAATACTTACCGAGATACCTCACAAGGGGTTTAAAAAGGGCTAGAAAACAAAATCAACCAACTAGAAACAACCAATAAGGCACATAATGCTCTTTGAAATAATGCATACTTAACATGGGATGTAAATCTTGTGGGCTCGAATATTGGTGTCAAAACATCTGTAAAACGGGTAGGAGGGGGGAGGGTGGGAGTAATCTTTCAAGCATAGCTACTTCAATATTCATATACATACTGAATGGTAGATGTTTTGAAGAAACTGGTCTACACATCCTATTAAGGCATGCATGTAGTTCATTAATTCATTTAAATATGTATCTTCAATATGCATGTATGTAGTGTATAAATTATTTTAAATATGTCTCTTCCATAAGTTACTGATTCTCATCATTGTTTTCATTTAGTTCAAGTATGTTTTTCTATAATAAAGTAGGCACTTAAGTTGTACTGTCAATTCTCCTTATACATTTGTTTTCTTCTTCTCTTTTTATACCTTGTAATTTGGGCATTGCCCGTCAGTCAGTTTTAAAAAAATCCTAATGGAACCATTTTTTAAACATACACACACATAACCTTAACTACTCATATCGTTAAAGGTTACTGATATGTTAGTCACAATGCCCTTCCAACCCAGGACAGAGAGCCGATGGGAAGACTTGATGATTGGCACAAACACTAATCCACCATAAACTTGAGAGGGTATCTGATTATGGCTGCAACGAGGGCAAGGAAGTAGGACGCAGAGCCCCAGCCTGGACTGACTCTAAATGACTCATTCTAAAGCTTACTTTGGCTCTACGAAGTATGGAGTCCTTGCTAGCATCGTACGGGTGGTCTTTTGATGGGATTTCCAAGATTGCAGGGATGGGGTTTGTGTGGGCTTCAATGCAGTGTCTGATCAGCTCGGCTACCTGCAGGTCAGAAGAACATATTTTTTAAATTTCATGAGAAAAACTGGTACGAGTCAACAATGGTATGAGTTCTCTTCTAAGTATAAACAGAAGGAATCGTGGTTAGGTAGAATGGGAAATTTTTGTGGGTTAAAAATTCTTCTTTTTTGGCCAAATTATGTTCAATAACTGAAAATTACATTTATTGACCACATAATCAGGTGTTTATGTTGGAAAGTCTGGGCAGAAAACGTACTAGGAAAAAAATTAGGTAAATTGTGATGTAGTTCAACTCAAATCTCGCTTAGAGCGCTAGTGCAGCACTTTAAACGATGTACAGAACTGCAATTGGATGGATGGACGGAACTGCAAATTTATAATTGAAAAAAAGTCCTGAAAATCAAACTTAGGGGAGGTTCACGAAAGGTCACAGCTTTGCTTTGCCAACCTTTAAGAACCTTTGCTGTTAAAGGTTCTTGAAGGTTGCCAGAAGGTTTGCCATTTCTAATATTCGGTCGCTGGCAGCTCCTTGGGCCAATAGCCAATTAGATGCAATTATAGACCTGATACATAATTGTTTCCGTATTTTGGTTTATTAATTTCAATAATGAACCTTTGGAATCGAGCATGAAAAAAATCCCCCCCCCCCCTCCCACACACATTTTATTGTTTCTGTTTCATGGTAGGTATATGTAGAATCCGAAAATGGAATAAAAAATGATCGTGAATGGACCGGTATACATCCAGCCCAGATATTGCCAGAGATCACACAGATCGGGCTAGGCGCTCCCCAGATTATCATTGATAGGGAACACCTGATTATAATCACGAATGGCCGTATGGACGAGTTGGTTGTTCCGTGATATTGTTTCATCTGAAGAATGATGGTTATTTTGGATATTGTGGTTACATTTGTAACCTGAACAAACGTTATGCTTCATGAATAACGACAAATAATATTAACGACAGAATTCTTGAACCCACCGCATATTTGTGAAACTAATTGCCCGGCCTTCTCCAGTATTCGATTTGGGGCTTTCCGGGGGGGGGGGGGGCACGAGGTATTGACCACAGAGAACAGTTACCGGTACAAGTATGTTATAGCCCCGCCAATATTGATTGTATCGATTATCTCAAATACATCGATCCTTGTGGTATCGATGACGTGTATCAGACAAGACGGTGGGTGTACAAGAAGTTTAGTTCCCATTCCGCCGCTCGCATTGTCAAGCGATCTGGATGCTCGCTAGCGCTCGCATCTCAAAAAAGATAAACAATCCCAGAAACTATCCCGTGAATGAGCAGGTTGTTTGGGACTTCTGAATAGATGGTACAAGTATGTTATAGTCACTCTTATTTTTTGGTGTCCTTACAATGGTCTTCCCGTATTCATTTTGAAAGTTGATATCGGCACCCTGAAGGCATCGGGACGCCATATTGAGCCGTCATCGATACCACAAGGATCGATGTATATGAGATAATCGATACAATCGATATTGGCGGGGCTATAACATACTTGTACCCAGTTACCTACCTATGCGTAAGGGCAGCTATACAAGTGAATAATAAACAGTTGTGTGATAATTTGCATCGTTTTTCCTTTTAAAACGGGCTTCAAACTACTTTTTCTAAGAGTTCTGAAAATACATATATGTATAAAAAAGACGAAAATTCCCCATCTCGACACTAGTTCTCTATAGAAAGAGTGTCAGGTCGTTCTCGCCTGACACATAGGTACCTATTTCTATCACTTGATTTATATAGAAGATCTTACGTTTTGGTTAATGAGAATGATATCAACGTCATCCCGTTTGACGAACCTTTTGAAGGTGTCCTCAATTTCTCCAACACTTGTGTCTGAAATAAGATACAAAATTTGCAAAATATAGGCACTCTTATAAACAGGTTCCAGCTGGCCTGTCAGCCACTCACTTAACCGAACACAAACGCAAGATTATAACAGGTTATAGGTTTCATTAAAAAAATGATCTGTTTGATACATAATATATGAAAAGTAGAATATTATAATTTAGGTAAGTAGGTAGGTATGCAGATGTAACCATTGGGTTTCTTACTTTTATCCACAACCATGAAATTAGGTTGACGGTTCTTGTTGATTTCGCCAATACCTCCCAAGAGGAATCCAACGCAAGTGTCCTGAAAGTGAGGAATGATGTGGGTTACCAACTAAAGAACTCAGAAAGGGGGCACTTTCCCAAAAGGTGGGTTAATTCAACGAAGGGTCCTTAATGAACATTTCATCTAGGGTCCTTAGTTATCTACGACCCTGTGCAGAGCAAAGGAACTATAAATGACATAAATAGTTGCTAACATCGTTCATCCTGACTGGGTACACACATACATACAGCCTACGCACATATCTAGGTACCTAAAACTGCAGATATTATATGCACCTACCTTAGGTAGGCACCAGAATTCTAGAATTCTAAGGTTTGTAGTTCGTAAACATTACGAGAAACTATTTATTCACGGGGCGTTCAAACTAATAAAAATGCATTCTTCCCTGTAGACGTAAAGCCTAGAAACTACCAACTTACTAAGTAGGTAGTAGTGTCCATTGTTTCTACCTTACTTCTTGCTGAATGCTAATTCAATGTTTAGTACATGACAACCCCTTTAGTTGGTGGAACACACCTTTTTTTAAATGCCATAGTGAATTTGTGGAAATCCACGATCGTGTCATTGGATCAGGGCAACGCCCACTTTTTTGTTATCAAGCGCTCATATCTGCAGCAAAACGGCCTCACCTCGTCTCCGATGACAGCAAGCAGTTTCCCCTTGATCGCGGAATGGAGGGCCATGATGGGAATTAGTAATCAAACTGATTATGAATTCAAGTCGAAATTTTGGAAAACAACAGGAACAAGAACAACCACAAGAGCCACACCACAGTATAGTTGAATAGTTGTCCTTAATCAGCTGATCGATCACTGTTGCCACAGTAGCAGCATTGCCAACCTTCCCAAACAGTAAGTCTGTAGGTTAAGTAAAAGCGTATTCCGCGGCATTTGGATGACGTTCGTTTTCTACAATTCGGTGAACTGTTTCTCATGTGTCATGGTGTGTGGGCATTTGGACAAGCGCTGATATTATATATATATATATAATATCTAACAAGCTTCACATTCCTTCAGTCTCCTGTATTTCAGCTGGGCATTCATTCCTTTTCGTCAGATCATGAATAAATAATACTATACTTTTAATATATGTAGGCTTGTCTGCGCTGAGGAACAATAGTCATATATTTATATCTGTACGAAAATTTGATAAAATTTTTTTGATTGACCTTGGTAAAATTCAGGTACGTACTGTGGTTTGCTAAAAAGAAAGGCTGTAAAACAACTTGAGTCTCAGCCGAAAATACAATCATGGTCCATTTATTACCAAAAGTTTGACATCGCATAGGAGAATGTTTTGTACTTAGTGTTAAAAAAAAGTTTGGTTTTTAACGTTCTCCAAGGTTGGTAGGTAGGTACCTACGAGCAATTCCAGAGGACTCAATGGAGTACAGCTACTACCTCGATGGAGTAGTCTACCTGTTGTCAGTTCCAAGATTAGGTATCAGTGATTATGTTTAAATGAAAAGATAATGGTTCGTTTCAAATAATTTATTTACAGCTTTGTACATATATTCAACGTCAATGATTAATCAACTTGAACGTGAATCCGGGTTATTCAACCACTGAAGAAACTATGATGGGATATCGTAGTCGTCACGGAGTTCGTTGTATTCCAAGACGTGTTTTCTGATGGCAGATGCATCGACCCAGGAGATGAAATCTTCCATGGACCTCGTAACTAGGAGAGCGGGGTCTTTCACTAACTCTGCTCCAACGCGAACATGCCCCTGTAGAAAGGAAAATATAAGGTACCTTCATTATAAAATTGGCAATTCAAGTCAGTACCTACTATTCAGATAACACCTTGCCTGGTATTATCACACTCCTCAAGTACTCATTTCATAGAGTACCTATGGTTTTTTCCACATTCAGACCGAAAAACTGCCAATCAACCTCAGATGACACGAGCTATCTCGCAAAGACTTTTTAACTAGAAAACGTTTAATAACCACTGAGCAATATCACAATTTCTTCCAACCCACAGGTGTAGGAATCAAATTTCTTACACACTGTTTAGTACAGTACCTCCTACGAGTAGGGATGAGAATCATTCAAAAAATAAAATTGAGGTAGGTAACCTGTTCCACAAATTTGGTCGCCATTTTAACAGTAGGGGCCATCTTAGTTTTGAACATCATCACTGGGAGACGTCGTCGGCAGAAAGAAGCAGCAGAAACGAGACCACAGTTCCCCAAGTCCCATTTGGTGTCAATCAGTCCCATGCCGTGAAGTTTTTCCAGCAGTCGAGCACTGGCGTTCGCCCTGGAAGGAAAGAATCAGAAGTTAGGTATATAATTATACCTATGTGATTATTCATACTAGGTAATACCTAATTATTTTCTAACTGGATTTTTGCTACTCGGCTAGTACTTTCAAGGATTTTTGACCCCTTAAAAACTCAAATTTGACCCCCAAAGAGTTTTTGAAAATTGCTTGTTTTATTTGCCAACATGAATATTTTGGCGAAATTTGGAATTTTTATCGTGTACCTAAGGTCAGATATCGTCTGGAGTGACAAAAAATATTATTATTTAAAATACACACACACACACACACACACACACACACACACACACACACACACACACACACACACACACACACACACACACACACACACACACACACACACACACACACACACACACACACACATATATCTACATACATAATATACATGTTTGTTAAAATCTAGGGATGAAATCAGGATGCTCTGAAATGGATTTGCCAATTAATAAAAAATTGTTATACAAATTTTGGTCCCATCTTTGAAATTTAACTATTATTTCATCTTGATTCTAATTTTTCGTGCTTACAGATTTTGATTCAGGTACCTATGTTATTTGTACGCGTATCTATTTACACAGTCATTACATACCTACTTCGTGATTGAGATAATGGACAACTTAAGACCTTCTGCTAAGTAGGTAATAACAATTTATAAAGGATTTACGATCTGCAACCGGCTCTCACTTGATATTTAGGGACTTGCAACTAACTGGCCCCAAAAATCCCTGTTACAATAGGTTTGTTCGAAGTTACCATTTGCCGGTTATTCGACCACCAGAAAGGCGTTGGGCCGTTCCCAGTGATTCAAGCAGGGTTCACATCCATCCGGAGCCGTCTGGAAATACGGATAGGGGAAGCTAGTGAAAAGCAGTGGAAGGGATGGAGGGGAATCGCGGAAGTTGTGAAGGCGTTCATAACCATCCGGAATTTTGGCTGACAACTCGTTTCCCGCGCTTCCTCCCACAGCTGTTTCGGTTGCCGACGCCATTCTGTATGCGCAGTAGTGAACTGCGCAGATGCGGAGCGGAAAATATCTGAAAAATCAGATGCGTACAGTTCGCTTCAAAAGTGCTTCTCCGGAAAGAATATTCCCCCCTCCCCAGCTGATGTCCAACCAATCAGCTGCTCGTACGCACTTTCTGGATGGATGTGAACCCTGCTTCAGACTGTATAGTATCCATGACCGGCTGTTTTCCTGACCATCTAATAAGTATCCGGGCCGGATACTCCGATGCTCCTAGCTAGGAGCCTCCTGACTCGCTCCGTAATTTCAATAATTATTTCACATGAAAGAAACAATAAATGAACAGCCAACATTTCTGTAGGTTGTCCAATAGAATAGTAAACCCATGTGACAAGGACTTCGCAGCGTTTTTGGTTTATTATTCTGTGAATAATACACCTATGTATTCGCTCAGCAAACAATTTTTATAACACCCCCTCAAACTTTTTTCTTTTCCGTTTCAAGGTGCGTAGATTCCAAAAATGTAATGTCCGTCCGCCGTACGCCGTATCACGTGTACAGGCTTCATTTTAGATCTAAAAAAGTCGTTCTTTCGCACACATGCTCCATTTGGGCCCTAGTTGTGTCCCGAAACTTTTCAGCCCGATCGGAATATACCCAGGGGTGTTATGAGTGAAAATGTGTGTAAAAATAGGTACTTTTTGCATTTTAGCAACATGTTAGTGAAATGAGCTTTTGAGGTAACGTTTTTCCATGTTTTTGGGGACGAGAATACCGAATATGAAGTCGATTTTGAGCAAAGACGCGGAAATTGAGGTTTTACCATTAGTTCAGCTCCCAAAATTTTTTTTTTTTAGTCAAAAACCTGGAAAACTGTCTGAAATCACCATCAATGTGTATACTAACATTAGAAAAAGTGTAAACAGCTGAATCAAGACCATTAAATCGCACTACCAATGATCAAAGATGATCTGGGGGGAAAAAAAGTGTACCTATTTCATGTTTTGGGGGCCAAAATTGGTGGAAATCATCAGGAATAGCTAATTCAATCATTCCACATGAAAGAAACAATAAATTTAACTGCCAACAAGAATCTCTAGAACTTCAGTAGAATAATAAACCCATGTGACAAGGACTTTGCAGCGTTTTTAAACTATATGCATGTTTATAGGGATGTAGGTACCTAGTCCTGGAGAAGATCCTGAGCGGATATGCGTTTACACCACAGGGTGACAGGGCAAACGGGTGGGGAGAGTAGGATCGTCCGGTGGGGGGACCCTAGATCCGAAGGAATTTCCATCGGGCCTCCCTAGCAAGTGGGAACGCCCATAACCGGTCCGGACGAGCGTTTAGACGGCAGGGCTGAAGTACGCACTTACTGTACTCCTCGGATTTATCCGGCCCGGTCCGCTCGTGTAAACGGGCCACGTTTACACGTCCGCTGGTGTAAGCCAGCCACGTTTCTGATCGTCACTTCAGTTCAGTAGTAGGTACAAGTATGTTATAGCCCCGCCAATATCGATTGTATCGATTATCTCAAATAACTCGATCCTTGTGGTATCGATGACGGCTCAATATGGCGTCCCGATGCCTACATCCCGGGTGCCGAAATCAACTTTCAAAATGAATACGGGAAGACCATTGTAAGGACACAAAAAAATAACAGTGACTATAACATACTTGTACCATCTATTCAGAAGTCCCAAACAACCTGCTCATTCACGGGATAGTTTTTGGGATTGTTCATCTTTTTTGAGATGCGAGCGCTAGCGAGCATCCAGATCGCTTGACAATGCGAGCGACGGAATGGGAACATTGGGAACTAAACTTCTTGTACACCCACCGTCTTGTCTGATACACGTCATCGATACCACAAGGATCGATGTATTTGAGATAATCGATACAATCGATATTGGCGGGGCTATAACATACTTGTACCCAGTAGTAAATGGGGTGGACGAGAAACTAACCAGGCACCACTGCCTTCTCAATTCCCATTCCCAAATTCACCCTTCTCAAAACGCGTATCAACTATCAAGATTGTATTGTATATCATGGACGGTTTCTTAAGGTTCCCTAGGAGTCCGCTGTAAGAAAAAGCCACTGCCAAAAAACGTATTAACTAACGGGAACAATTTCTGACCTTATAAAACAAAGTACCTACCTATACTGAGTCCATTTGTGAAAAACCCGAAATTCTGGAGTTACGACCCTCTCATAGGTATAGCTCCCAACACAAGAGCTACCTATATGATGCTTCGTGACCAGTCTTAACCGGGGAAGGACCAACTTCAGTCAGTATTAAACCACAGAGTTCTAGAACAACCGAAGAAAAGTACGAGGATACGAGCTACGTACTAGGTAACCATAGAACTTACCGGAAAACGCTGTCATTGTCAAGAGCTTTTATTTTGTGCGCGATATCCCTTATTTCCTGAGCGAGCTGATTGTACTTCGAATAATCCTCTCTCTTCTGCACGAAGTATCTTTTCAAATGTTTCACTTCATGCAAGCTGTTGTCAACTTTCCACGAGATGAAGTCGACCTTTTTCAAGAGTTTTTTCTCGTGAAACTTGAGTTTGCGAACCATCCTGTCGAGTCGGGAGGAGGCAGCCGGATTTTAGGTCGATATCACCCAAACACTAAACTAATTCTCAAGTAGGAACACTATATTTATAGATGATTAAACCAGATTTTAACCTATCTATATCAAAAATATCAAGCCCGAAAATAAACAGGCCCGTGTCGTGATGGTGGTGGTGGTGGTTCTCAGCTTCGTTGTCCTCCTTTGGATGTCGGACATAGGAGTAATTCGTGATGATGAAGAAGATGAAGCTATCATCTTCTTCTTCTTCTTTCAGGTTACTTGTCTTGGCCCTAGTTCTAGACCTAGCATCAACTCTCACCAACACTACAGTAATAAAAGAGTGTAAAAAAATGAGGTTGGTTAGTTGGTCATTCTCTTGAACTGCTTTTTGTCCTTGGTTTATATCGGACACAGACAAGCTTACAAGTGGATTTCTTCGGTGCCTGTTGGAGAGCATGAATGATAGTTTCATAGGAGTTGAGGTTTTAGGGAATCAGTGCCTGTTAGGGGATGCCTTGATGAACTCATAATAAGCAATTTTTATAGGAATTTTAGATTTTGCTTGAGGATTGGTGCTTCAAGACAGCATTAGAGAATTGACTTTTGGCAAAGCAAAGTTCTCACTAGCGCTTTAAGAGGCGAATAGACAAACCAGAGACTTTAGGATACCACATGCTGTGATAAAGAATGATAACCAGTATCTATTTCAATTTAGTGAGTTTTGCGATTATTCGTTAATAAGATTGATCATAGAATGACTAAACATCGTTTGCAAGTGATATCCTGAGAGTAGCTGAAGGTTTTGCGAGACCTTTGAGATAAGGTGAGGAGGAAGTGAACTTATCTTAGCAAATTACAAAAAAAGAAGCTTTGCAATGGGTCCAAAAATTTCAGAACATGCCTTTTTGAAATCTGTTTTATAGGCAAAGCCGCTCCAGACCTAAATTCATCCCAAGATTTTGGCAAAAATTTATAAGTAGTTATTTATGTGTCACTCGAGACGATATCTGTCCTTGGGTTGATGATAAAAACGCTAATTAATTGGTAATTTCGCTAAAATGTTGGTATGAGAAATTGTGAAGATTCTAAGGAGGTAAAATTTGAGTTTTTAAGGGAACAAATTTCGGTAAAAGCTGCTAAAATCGCGAACAATTGATGTAAAATCACTGAAAATGTTATGGAAGAGTGAGTAAAGACAGAAAAAATATCATTTTAGTTGTTTTACATATACAGAATAGGGGTGTAATTTGTATTTTTGGGAGGGCAAAAATTGGTATTAATGCCTAAAATCAATGTAGTTCACCTGACGTTGTATGGGATGGTGGTGATTAAGGACAGAAAAAGGGACTATTTCGATGATAAAAATATTTGTCTCCAAAAAGAGTGGATCAAATTTGACTTTATAAGGGTCAAAAATCGGTAAAAATGGCTAAAATCACGAAAAAATGGTATAATTTTACGAAAGATAGAGACTGTTGACTGTTGTTTTTATTTATGTAACATAAATAGGACCGTAGGTTCCTCTCTCACTTTATATGGCAAATCAAATACTAACAATTTTAAACATACCAGTCAGTTACATTCATACTTAATTTATAAGGAAAAAGAAGTTTGATTGTGCACAGACGGCGATACAACAATAATAAATGGAAAATAGGTACATTTCATAAAATAAAGGAATACAGAAAATATGTCCTGTGGTTTGTTATGATCAAGTGATTGATTACAACTCTCAATAATTTTTACATAGATAGATACATTATTCGTACAGATTTAACAATCTAGTTTTAAGTTCTTTCTTAAATACAGAAACAGATTTATCCAAGTCGAATAATTGAGGGTGTTCGTTGTACAATCGGACTGCCTGTACTTGGAAAGATCTTCCAAACGTTTCGGTTTTGTGCTGCGGCATTTTCAATATATTTTTGGCGTTTCTTGTTTTAAATGGATGAATATCTGCTAAAAACTCAAAGTTACTTCTTAAATTTTGCGGAATTCCATGTTTTAATATCTTGAATAGTAAGATCCCTAGTCTCAGCTTCCTCCACTCTTTTATCTTCAACCATCCTACTTTTTTATAAAAAGAGGTAACGTGCTCATATATCGGGAATTTAAAGATGAATCCCATACAGGCATTTTGAGCGTCTTGCAGCTTCTGTAACACTCCCCTGAGATGTTAGTGTATGCTAACGCTGCATAATCAATCATTGGGAACAACATTGACTGAACCAGCCTCATTTTGACAGACTGTGGCAAAAATGAAACGCTAAGCGTCTAAATTGGTACATCCCTCTAAAAACTCTGCTGCAAACATTCGCGACCTGTGAGTCCTGAGCTAAATGTCACGACGTTTTGGTGAGAATCTGTGATAAGAGATGGCAGCACCATCGGGGCCAAATTACGTCTACTTCTTATTTGAGAACGGCGAGTGATATTTCAATTCAGAAAACGGATTTCTCATCAATATTCACGTAGAATTCCGGGTAATTGGGTCAACAAGTGAGCACATTTTTTCGCTCACTTTTCCAAAAAACATTTTTGTTCAAATTTTGGCTCTAGGCTCAAAAAGTGGCTAATAGGCACTTGCGTTGGTCTCTAGAGAATACAAATCCGTTTTCAGAATTTTTCTAAATTGACTAGGTATAGCCGTCGGATTCTCGTTTCCAGGATTTTGGGTACAAGGGTCAAGATCAGGAGCTTCTGGCTATTTATGGGGGTAGAGAGATCTTGGCCACCTCAGAAATGCCCATCTACTTTCCTGTCCTGGCATTGAATAAATTGGATGTAAATTGGGGCAGGAAGTGGGTAAAATTTTGTCCACCGCTCCGGAAACATATAGCTAATGTTGGAAGTTTGAACATTAGCGAAAAATGCTTCAACTAGTTGGCTCAAAGCGTGCACATTTTTGCCCGATGTTTAAATACCTTGAAACGTAAACCATCAAATTTTGAGGGGGGGTTAGCATTTTTTTTCATGCTCGATTCCAATGGTTCATTATTGAAAATAATAAACCTAAACTAAGGTATGCATTTAGTGTTGGTAGTTCGAAAATTACGTTATACATAGTTATTATTACCTTATTACCTAGTCATTAGTTGCACGTTGCGTTGGTTGCATTAGTTGGTTTTCGGAAACATCAAGAAATTTGTTGCCCTCTTTAGATTTGTTCAAATTTTGAACATTTTGAAAGGTAGGTAGCCTCATAGATACCTAGTCACTAATTTCTCCTAAGACTAAGTACAAAACTGAGTAGGTAGGTACCTACTAAATTTTAAGATATCGGATAGCAACAGTCGTAATTGCGTTTTTACAGTTCGAATTATTTCAAGTAAACTGTAACTAGGTATTTATAGTTGGTTCGGAAAGTGAACGTTTTTTGCCCTCTTTTCAATAAACCGTTGAGTAGGAAAGTAGGCCGTAAACCAGTAACCAGCTTCTATAATACAAATTATGATACTGTCTATAATAATATTATTATTAGTTGTTCGTAATGGTAGGTAGTAATCATCATGATAACCAGAATACGAGTAATAATCCACCTAGGGGGTTTTCATCGTGCCTCTTCCGAACCAGAACTTCTTCCGGCGTTTGTTTGTGTTATTTTGAAGCGTTTGTTCGTAGAAGGGTTCAAAGTCCTACGATTCTTTTCGACTCTCTTTCTCATGAGCATAGCTGCTCATTCAGGAGTCAGTTCACTAGAGGCGACCACGGATTACGCTAGTAATAATTGCTTTGTAATTGACGCGATCTAGTTTTTCTATTACTGATTTGTGGTCGATTATGAGTAGGTACGCGAGTGAGGCATCTTTCAGATAAAAGGAGAAAACCAGGGCCGAAAAAGAAGAAGAAGCATACATAGTGAGTACCCAATTATTTCGGTCGTATTATAATAATCACAATGATCATCTCTACCAATAGATCAAATTGGACCCTAAGAATAAAATATGCGTTGCGGTGCATATTTTATTGTGGCGTGGGGTGACATTTTGAGTCACAGAACTTGGATTTCCATATCCGAAAACCAATAATTCATTCACAATCAGCTCCGTAAGTAAGTTGTGCATGATTATAAACCGTTGTGGTTATTAAGATAAATTATTCCTACACCCTTGCTCATTCAACCACAAGGTGCTCGAGAGATTTGTATGTGTTCGAGTATAATATGCACAACAAACCATTAATACCTATACCTCCATGCATGCATGTAAATACCTACATATTACATATGTTTTCGTTAGTTACTTGTATATTTACCTACCTACTTTAGCTTGCTCAACCTAAATATAATATTTATTTCATCTTCGTATATTTGTGATATCCTCCTCTTGCTAGTATTATATCAAAAATATCAATTTCAGTTAGGAACCTGTTGATGATGCTAGAGAAAATGAAGAAATTATTTCCAACGTTACTACTTCTACGGAAGAAAACGGCGATTCGTCGTCTTTTTCCGCTATAAATTCTAGAAAACGTCATCTAACGACCTTTTCATGGAAACACCGGCGAAAGGTCCCAACCGGCTTGATAAATTGGCGAATAATGCGGTCAGAAAATAATAGAAAGTAATGAATTCTGACGCTAATTATTTATTATCTATATTCTACATTGATAGCCGAACTATTTGAATGCATTCACACCTAGTTTACTTTACCTACGAGTATTTGTTCATCTATCTTATGTCTAGCAAATTGATTTCTCGTGAAGACATCCTTTCTAATGAACCCAACAGTTTCGAGAGCGGTATTTTTGAGATTGATTCCACGACTAACGAGCCCTGTAATCATCATTTACGAGCGTAAGTACGAATTTTGACAATTGAATCTGTACATCTGTATCTAATTGCCCATGCTCAGTAGATACCTAGTTCATCATTTTGCTTCAGAGTCTACCAAGTGGCGGAAGCATTGTGTTCACTTTTGGCAGGTGAAACTTTGTTTTCCTCCAAAATCAAAATTTCCAAGTATTTTACGTGTTAGACCTTCCTGACCAATATTGCTTCCGAGTCTGCAAGGCAGCGGAAGCTTTGTTTACACTTTCGAAATGACAATTTTTTGTGCTCCAAAATCAAAATTTCCACTTGCATTTTGCGTTTCAGGGCCTCCTGAACAAATTTGGTTTCGTGTCTGTCTGTCCACGTTTCCTTGCCACAGCAATAACTTCCACAGTTTGATCCGATTTCAATCAAATTTTCAGGAATTGTGTGGGTTTAGCGCTAGATGGTCCTCTATCAGTTTCATCACGATCGCATCAACGGTAGCCTCTGCGCAGGCGCTAACGAGATTTTCTTGTTACGGTCATAACTCCATCAATTTTGAACGGATTTTGGTCAGATTTTCAGGAATGATGCGGGTAAGGTCCCTTGAGGTCCGATACAATATTCATCATGATTGAATCAGCGGTGGCACTGGCACCGCGTACATTCCAAACGTCGAGCATCATCGTGCAGGTGATGCCCTAGATGGTCCCTTACGAACTTCATTGTAATTTGATCAATAGTAACCACTGCGCATGACAGATGTGAAATCCATCCACTTGTTTGTCATCAGTCTTTTAGGATCATCAATCACCCTTCTATGCACGAGTAACTAGGTATATCCTTTCAGAATACTGCCGAATCATGAAGGTCAGCTTGGTCGGGCCTCAACCAGTGGATATGACACCTACTCTTCATGTCCGACACTCGACTTAGAACCTTCCCAAATTGGCCAACTGAGTAGGTACCCATGGAGAAAGGTTCGTATACCCAACAAAACAGAACAGTACCTACCAATAAAATAAATAGGTATCTTTTCTAATCAATTCGTTGCTAGTGGTACAAAAAAGTAACAACATAATGTCAATACAGGCAAAATAAAATCATTAACTTTTTTTACATACTTCACTCGATAATGTTTTGACTTTTTATTGTTAAAAATACTGATGTAAAAATGATGTTCCACTGAATTGGCCACTCAAGTTTTAGTGAATCTGTGAAGTTAAGCGGAATGACAACTCCCAAGAACCGTCAACACTACGGCTCTGGCGACATGTATCCCAATAGAATGCAACCATCTTATTTGCAAGTATAATCATTGTAATAGAGTGTTGTGTAATTTTTTTGTATTTCAGTCAAATGGGTACGGAAAACCAAGGAAGTTGGACCGAGCCAGTGAACTTCAACATTACAACATCGCGTTTCTCCAGTTTATATAGGAACACTGTCCATTGTCCTAACAATAACCTTGAATGGAGCGACAATATGGAAAAGTAGGTATATTTGGTACCATTAGAGGAATCGAATGATGCCTACTGAAATATAACAAGTATTTAAATGTCAACGTCACATAGGTACCAATTCTAATCCATTAGGTACTTACATACATGTTAGGCTAGTCAGTCAGTCAGTCAATATGTTTGTTTTTGGAGTTTCCATGGGATGATAGTTTCCTTCTCCTTGTTAAATTTTATTTGGCCTTTTTCAGTGATTGTCCTGGGCTCTTCATTGAACCTCGACCCAAAGTGACAGATAACCTCAATCTAACTGACAAGGGAAATTACGTTGTCGATGGCCAGTATTTTGTTGAATCAATGAGGCGCCTCGAACTCCATCGATTCAGTACTGAAAGTACTGAAGGATACATGAAACTAGTGCGCTCCAATGTTTCCAACATGGTATGGAAATTGGTTTTCCAGTGCCCCTATTGCGAAAAATCGATTACCGTTTGCAATCAGCAGAATAGCAAAACCTCGAAAGAAGGTGATGCGCCGTTGACGCTGGCTGAGAAGGCAGTATGGGGTTTCGCATCCATTGGCTCAGGACATGAAAACGTGGAAGAAGTGTTGTCAGCCAAGGAGATTAAGCCTATTTGCCCACAAACGTTTAGGCAAGCTGAATCCAAAATTGGTCAGGTGAGCATACGAGTGCATTAGGTTTCCTACTGAAAATTTCATCTAAGTACCCATGCGATGTTAAAATTTAGAAGCAATACCGTTGTAGCATAAATAGGTACAGGAATGTTGTAATATGCTTAGAGATAGGTGTGTATCCTTTTCTCTGCACCGATTTTGGTTTATTAGTTTCAATAATGAACCACTGGAATCGAGCATGAAAAAAAAATTCTAACCCCCCTCAAAATTTGATGGTTTACGTTTCAAGGTATGTAGAATCCGAAAATGCAATAAAAATATTTCTGTCTGTCCGCCGTACGCCGTACGGGCCACTTTTCTTAGTTACTTACCATGAATAAAAATTGATGAAATTCCGGTTATAGGTTCCGTTCGGGGTCTAGTTGGTCCTCGAAGCTCGGCGTTACTGTCAGTAATCTCTAAGGGGTTCAAAATAGGGGTTGAAATTTTCAGAACGCCGTAGCTCGAAAACTTTCGATTAAAGGGTATGGTTTTTTTACGATATTAAATTTGTCTTGAGCTAAACAATTTTTTGAGACCACCCGGAGCACTGTACGTCCAGCCGTTCGTGTGCACCAAAAAGCTTCGTCAACACGATCGTGAATCAAACTGTATAAATCCGGCCGGGATTTCATCACTAAGGAGCACCTGATTATAATCAAGGATGGCTGTATTAAGTCGAGTTGGTTGTTGTGCGATATTATTTCATTTGATAAGTGATGGACTATTGGATTTTGTTGGTAGGTACTTGTGAAACTTGAACAAACTTTGAAGTATTATTGATGGGTAAATTATTACACAACGGTAAATTATTACACAACGGTAAATTATTACATAGCGGTAAATTATTACACAACGGTAAATTATTACAGAACGGTAAATTATTACACAACGGTTCATCTACCAAGAAGGGGCTGGATTTTATTGATCGGTACTTTTGCAACTTGACCAACCGTTGAAGTATTATTGATAGGCAAGTTTTTACACAACGGTTCATTATACTTGACCAGCAGTGCGATTCTGCAACTCGGTATGGCATCGTAACGACGATGAAATATCGTTAGCATAACAAAAAATATCGATGCCACTAAATACCGAAGATTGGTATTCTGTAAGAGCTCAATAGCGTCAGCTATCGCTTAATCGTCGATAAATTGTCGTTGCGGGGTCGTTTGCATTTCGACGGCTCTAGACCCCCCCGTTATCCGTACCGAAAGTTTGTTATACCCAAAAAACTTGGCCTACGTTGCTTTTCGGCGGTAGAAAGCTTTACGGTAAGTGTACCTACTTATCTTTTGGCATGTTTTTTCAATTTTATTTGATGTAGTAAGCCCAATGTAGGTACTTACCGAAGGTAACTAGGTAGGTAAATTAGTGACTTAATAATTTATGGCAGTGATGTCATAAAAACATCGTAATAAATAACTTAAACGTTAAAATTACTTGATAGGTAGGTAGTTAGGAAGTTAGTGATATAGAATACTTCTATAAGTGATATAGTCTATTTCACTTTGGGTTAGTTATCTACTTTTTAGAATCGCATTTCACCACATAATATGTAGTTGTTACCTACCTACGTACCGTATTTTTTCGTGCACTTACGAATTTTGGATAATAATGTCAGGCATTATGACGCTCGAATTCCTTGCTTGGGAATTGAAATTCTGAAGAAAGGGAACAGAGGTATCGCCCTCGGTTTGAAAGAAGAGTGCTACGAGATGGGCAAAATCCTTAGGTAATCCCTTGATCCCTGCATGTTCAGAAAAACCTTTAGGATAAGTCGACACTTGGCCATGAACCGAAATTCGACCAATGCTCCAGATTGAATGGATTACCCCCTGAAATCCAGGTACGTGCCTACCTAATTTTACTGTAGATACCGATCCCCTACGTTTTCTTTAATAAATGCAAGTGACCTTAATAGGTTGTTAATTGATTAGATAGAAAATATAGGATTTTGAAAATAACGTAAACGTAGGTAGATATTCATCCACTTGAATATTTATCAGAATTTCCGAGGAGGTACCAATTATAAAACATAAATTTCAACAAAATCATACATGAATTCATACAAATAAATTTGGCATAATACATATTACATTTAAGCTAAAAACGCTAAAAACTGTCAACAAATTGAAAATTTGAAATCAAAACCTATCCCAAGTGTCAAGTGATCCCAAACTGCAATTTTTGACTTCCAAGGTAGGTATGAGCATTTATTTCGGCCACAGGGTGAATTCGGGGGATTCAAAACACAATCACTGACTCCGGCGCACACACACACACTCTTCAATTCACTTCATCACTGCTTATCACCATGGAAACGGAATGAGTTCCAGTCGATTGCTCGCATGCTCGCCCTAGACTCAGATTTCGTGAGACAAGCTAACGATGTCGGTATCTCATTCTGCAACGACAATTTGTAATTCAAGTTCGGTATCAAAATTTCCTGAATACCAATTTCGCTATCCGGGTGTCGTTACACGAGAGAGATAGCGACACCCACTCCATACCGACAAGGTAGCGAGTTGCAGAATTGCGCTACAGAGGGCGCACTACACGACCGTTCCCGTGCGCCGTGAAAGGAATCGTTTTGTGTTGGGCGCATGTACGAGCGTTCCTGTCTCCTGGAGCCCCCGAGCTCGGACCCAATGTAGGCTTTTCACTCTAGTTTTAAACAAAATTTTATTGGGACTCACCCGAATATTTTCATTTTGACATTTCATGTCTTTGCTATGGCACACAACCAAATTTTCGTTATGTCACGTTACGTTACGTAACGAAATATGCTCAATGATTATTATGATTCGTAGAAGTGAGGTAGGTAGGTACCTATATGATTATAGCTGAAATTTGGCTATATGATTATTATGATTTGGCTGGTAGCCTCCTTAGGACGTGAACAATAAGTTGCACAGGGTTTTGATCAGCTGAGTGGCTACTGAAGCTAACTTCTTTCCTATCAACCGTAGGAAGCTGAAATTTGTCTCGTTAGGACATGAACAACAACGCTACTGGAGTAGGTGATGTAGTCTGGCTCGAAAACACAGAAGAAAATGTCCCAATGTGTTGCAGACTCGTATGCAAGCATTTATGATTCTTAGAAGTGAGGTAGTTAGGTACCTATATGATTATAGCTCCTAAACTTTTCCATTTAGGTTTGTAAACAAATCCATGTCAACCTTACATGGATACCTAGTAGTTGTATTGATACTATATTCAATCGAAGTAAAAAGTTAGGTTTATAACTAAGAGTTGCAGTTATAATTTGTAGTCATACATTATGAATTCAACTAAACGTAAATCGCGTTTTGACGACGAAGACGCTTGGTGCTTCGAAGCCATCGCCGCTGCTCTATCTCTCTCCACCTCTAAATGCATTATAGTGGTATCCAGAAGTGACGTCTTGACAAGCTGTAAAAGAGGATAATTGGTCAACGTCCACCTGTGTTGTTAGGGGTATTGGACGGCTGTAACACGACACATGCTAGCAATTCCACACAGGTTATGGTGAAGAACACAGCAAGTCATTATTGAGTCAACGAACTGTTCTATGTAATACTTATATTCCCATCGGAAAACTCACCTTCTTATCTACCCAATTCGATGAGAGAATGGCATCTAAGAAGAGGGAGGAATCATCATCATCCGTCTCGAATTTTTCTTTCTTTGAAGCCGGTTCGACAGTTGTGGCGGAATCAGGAGGAGACTTAGGGTGTGAGATGTCCGTCTCGAATGTTTCTGTGTTTGGAGTCGGTTCAGCAGTTTCGGCGGAACCAGGAGGGTGTGAGACATCCAAATCTCGTTTTAAAGTTTTTTTTTTGGTTATCTTTTTCGTAGCCATTGTGGAACACCGAAATCTTGAAGTATATGGAAGTATTCACTCATGCATCCAAATTTGAAAACAGTTGAGTGTTACCTACGTAATCAATGCTACCCAAGCATCAAAATATGAAAATAGTTGATTGTTGTCTACGCAATCAATGGTTAGTGGGGTTAATGTACTGTCATGTAGAACATATAACATATAACATACCGTTCTTTTACTACCCACGACGATATATGTATGGATGTAAATAATAAATAAAAATATGAGTTTAATTTTTGTTTTCTTTATATTGAAAAAAATGTAATTCACAGAGGAAGAAAAGATTGCTAGAAGATGGAAGGGAAGAAGGAGGGAGGGGAAAGATATGAAATGTCCTAATGCGTTGCAGACTTGTATGCAAGCGTTTTGGTTTCCTCATAACATAGTAACCATTTGTCCTAGAGACTTGAATTTTGTGCTATGTGCCAGGGCAAAGACATGAAAATGTCAATAATACATCGATCGTACATAATACATCAAAGGAAGCCGATGTATGCATCGTTTAATAACGAATTCTCATACCGAAAAATCTTTTTTTATGTCGCCGCTCGGTTTTGGTTTTGTCTGTGAGTAATACTGCTCGCTGCCGCTCACATTGTCAAGCGATCTGGATGCTCCCAGAAACTATCCCGTGAATGAGCAGGTTGTTTGGGACTTCTGAATAGATTAGTGGAATGTAATGTTAGGTATGTAACAAGACTGTTTAATACCTTCGAAAATACCAGAAAAGAAGACAAGTAGAGCAGGAACGGTGGGCTCTTGAGATGGGAACGCTCATACATGATGGTTTACGGGGACGGGCACGCTCGTACATACTACTTTCACCTTGGGAACGCTCGTACATGCGCCCTGACCAGAGAGTAGGTACTGAGCACAGAAAACAGTGATCTACGCAGAAGGGGCATCTATTTCACTCCACATTAGAGAGTTTTTGCAACACACTAGAGAGTTTTTGCAACACACTCACGACGAAACGAACGAAACGAAAGCAGTGCTGCACATGCGCACTTAAGACACCGAAAATTTTGACGAACCGTGACGACGAAAAATACCGGGATCTCGCGGTGTCAGCTTTCGTCGTGTTGATATGACGAAACGTAATTTAACCTTACATCTGTATAACGCTACCTACCTTCTTCTGTTTTCCTTGGAAAATAAAAATGTTGAGCGTCGTATTCACAGCTGCTTCTTGGCGTCTTGGCAGACTTGACGCCATGTGTGGACATAGATTTGTATTAACCATGGAGTAAAATGGATGAAAGAGAGGTTGACATAACGTTAGCGTGACTCCACCAGCCGGTAGACGCCAAAGCTGAACGAAAACTGAACCGAAAAAGGTTAGCATCTGACTTCGGTCGCCCTATCCGCCATTTCCGTTTCGTTTCGTCACGAGTGTGTTGCAAAAACTCTCTACTCACGACGAAACGAACGAAACGAAAGCAGTGCTGCGCATGCGCACTTAAGACACCGAAAATTTTGACGAACCGTGACGACGAAAAATACCGGGATCTCGCGGTGTCAGATTTCGTCGTGTTGATATGACGAAACGTAATTTAACCTTACATCTGTATAACGCTACCTACCTTCTTCTGTTTTCCTTGGAAAATAAAAATGTTGAGCGTCGTATTCACAGCTGCTTCTTGGCGTCTTGGCAGACTTGACGCCATGTGTGGACATAGATTTGTATTAACCATGGAGTAAAATTGATGAAAGAGAGGTTGACATAACGTTAGCGTGACTCCACCAGCCGGTAGACGCCAAAGCTGAACGAAAACTGAACCGAAAAAGGTTAGCATCTGACTTCGGTCGCCCTATCCGCCATTTCCGTTTCGGTGTCGTTTTCCGTTTCGTTTCGTCACGAGTGTGTTGCAAAAACTCTCTATCAACAATTTTCCTTCAGAACTTCATTATTTGCGTTTCTTTTCGCCATTTTAGTTACTGTTTGTCATCGACAGAATTATTTTAGCAACATTTAACGCGTGATTTAGGTAGGTACCTAGTAACGAGTACGGGGTTAGGTACTAACCTACGGAGGATCAGCGATCTACATAATATGTATAGAATAGTACATATTATATAGACGGGTTATCTATACAGAGAGCTGTGATCTGTAAAAGAAGGGTATTCTGTACAAAAAAATTGCAGCGTTTTATTTGTAGTACGAGTGTAATATAGCTGAAATGAGGTTATCGAGTGTTCCCATCGGCATTATTCTGTAAATAAATTGTTACAAAACTGTAGATGTATTCCATAAGTTAGAATCTGTTGCTGTTATAAGTTAGCTATATATTTACACTATTTTCTCCATGTAGTAGACATTTCAGTTAGATAAGTACCAACATTTTCGATGATCTTAGTACATTTTTTGTTGTTAACGTCGTTATTGCATCTCCGTTTCAGATGTGGTCAGAAGAACTGTTCCGAAGTATGAAAGAGGCGGGTCTACTCGTGAAACAGTTAGCCATTGAGTCTGGTGATGTAACTGCCAATGGTACCCCATTTATAACTACTGTAATAGTTGATGGCGGGTGGTCACATAGAAGTTATGGACACCGATTCAGTGCCAACAGTTGAGTCGCCTGCGTGATTGGAAATCGGACGGGGAAGCTCCTGGATCTATGTACCAGAAACAAATATTGTAGCATGTGCGAATCAAAGAAGAAAATCCAAGCTGAAGAAAATATACAGTTATAAAACGACTGAAAGTCGCAGCACGAGGAGCGATAATTCACAATAGTCTCAACAGCGACGTAGAAGGACTATAAGCTGATCTAAAAAACGGACCATTTCATGTGTTTGGTCGGCATAACGAATGTAAGCCTTATTTTTGCCGTAATGTAGGCAACTTCGTTGATTTTTCTGCCGACGAAAAAATTGCTGTCGAAAAGGTACGTGTTTGCCTCCAGCCTCTGTTACTGAAAGCAGCTCAACTTGTGAGTAACAGCACAAGCAACAAAGCTGAAAATTATATGGCACTGGTGGCTAAATTTACGGGGGGAAAAAAATCAATCGAGGGAAGAGGAGATCGTTCACTTTCCGTACCAAGGCAGCCGGACTTGACTTTCAGAAAGGGCCTTCATGGCATTATTCGACCCTAAAATCGATCAACAAGAAAAGTCCGGCTGTCGTGGTGAAACGAACAGCCCTCAGGAGAGAGAGATCAAGAACAGCGTGCAGTAAGCCAGTGCCAAAGCGGCTGGAAAAAAACCCGCACAAAAATCATGTTGAAACCCCAGCACTACAGGATTATGGACAGTACTGCATGCAGCCGGACATTTCCGACCATCTAATGGCTACGGAGAAGAAAAAAAAACTCGAAGAACTATCGATGACTGAGGATGAACTTAACCACCTGGAGATTGCTACAAGAGGTCAGGCAGAAAACCCGTTGTGGCGTTCTGCACGGAAGGATCGGCTGACAGCTTCAGCATTTGGATTTGTTTGTAAAAGGAGGCCGACATCGAAGTGGGCAAATGTGGCCAAGCATATCCTTTACCACTCATTCAAATCAAGCGCTATGGATTGGGGATCCTGAAGTGAACCTGTTGCCATACGAGATTTTGAAAATGAATCCCAGTATGAAGTACAAGCTTGCGGCCTGTTTGTCCACAAAGATTTCGGTTTCCTTGGTGCCTCGCCGGATGGACTCATTGGGGAAGATTCAATTATTGAAGTCAAATGTCCTGCATCCGCAAAGAAAATGACTATATCAGAGGGAATCCAGCAACTAAAAACCTTTTGTCTGGACAAAAACAAAAAACTGAAAAAAACCAGTGGTTATTTTTATCAAATACAAGGTCAGCTGGAAATAACTGGCAGAAAACGTTGCTATTTCATAGTGTGGACCCCTAAGGATCTGCATTATGAAGTCATTGAGAGAGATGAGGCATTTTGGCAACGAAAAATGTTGAACAAGTTGCGGTTTTGTTACGAGGAAGTAATTCTACCGGAAATTATAGACCCTCGAAAAAACCGTTGCATGTCAATTAGAGAACCACCCAGCAACACCAGGGAGCAATTGACATCAATCTGAATCCTTGTCCTACACACATAAAAATATTTTATTGTTATCCTCGGGATGTACCTACGTTTTCTATTATACTTGACTCCTTGCGATTACTTACTTCAAACATGCACCCTACAGTGAGTATATTTTTCCATTTTTTTAAATCAAATTTATAGGGCATCGGCATGATGAGTCCGAGAATTATTACTGGTATTTATCTACCTAAACGCATTTCGTTTCAAATGTGGACGTGACTAGTGCCAAAGGTACTTTCCTATCCAACTTAGTGCAACGAGTGACTGGGTATGTAGCCACTTTTCAAGAATAAAAATTCATACCAATAGGTAGGTAGGTACCTACCACCAGTTTAAACAGATTTCTGAACAGGGGGCAAAATTTAGCAGTTGTTATGTGCCAATTTGCTACTGCATCAAACTCACTGGTTGAAAATGGGAAGGTCTAAGGTGCCCAAGAACTCTGAATGCCCTCATAGAGATACCTACAGACCAAGCTCCAGTTCATGACCTTTGCCACCAAATCCTGGAGGAAGGTTCTTATTTATTACGTAATCCCTACTATATTATAAAAACGGATCTCTGTCTGTCTGTGAGTCTGTGTGTCTGTCTTTCTATGCACGGCCAAACGGCTCGACGGATATCGACCAAATTTGGCACGAATATCCGGTAGGCTCCCAAGTTGTGCAACGTCGCATTTTTAATTCCCTGACCATAGCGGAACTATGGTCGACCATGGTCAACTTCGTTAATTGAAATGGTAACCCCTATTTTTTATCGCGTATTCGTAATCTACGTGAAATTCTATCTACGATCGACCCTTCGGACTACCCCCGCGGTCGACCATAGCGCATCCATGGGCCCCTCCATGGTCGAATCCCGAATTGCTCAACGGATATCGACCAAATTCGGCACGAATATCCAGTAGGCTCCCAAGTTGGGCAACGTCGGAATTTTTCGGTCCCCTTCACCATAGCGGAACTATGGTCGACCATGGTCAACTCCTGAATGGCTGGACGGATATCGACCAAATTTGGCACGAATATCCAGTAGGCTCCCAAGTTGTGCAACGTCGCATTTTCAATTCCCTCACCATAGCGGAACTATGGTCGACCATGGTCAACTCCTGAATGGCTCGACGGATATCGACCAAATTTGGCACGAATATCCAGTAGGCTCCCAAGTTGGGCAACGTCGGAATTTTTCGGTCCCCTTCACCATAGCGGAACTATGGTCGACCATGGTCAACTCCTGAATGGCTGGAAGGATATCGACCAAATTTGGCACGAATATCCAGTAGGCCCCCAAGTTGTGCAACGTCGCATTTTTAATTCCCTCACCATAGCGGAACTATGGTCGACCATGGTCAACTTCGTTAGAAATGGTAACCCCTATTTTTTATCGCGTATTCGTAATCTACGTGAAATTCTATCTACGATCGACCCTTCGGACTACCCCCGCGGTCGACCATAGCGCATCCATGGGCCCCTCCATGGTCGAATCCCGAATTGCTCAACGGATATCGACCAAATTTGGCACCAATATCCGGTAGCCTCCTAAGTTGAACGTAGGCGCATTTTTAATTCCCTGATCATAGCGGAAATATGGTCGACCATGGTCAACTCCTGAATGGCTCGACAGATATCGACCAAATTTGGCACGAATATCCAGTAGGCGCCCAAGTTGGGCAACGTCGGAATTTTTCGGTCCCCTTCACCATAGCGGAAATATGGTCGACCATGGTCAACTCCTGAATGGCTCGACGGATATCGACCAAATTTGGCACCAATATCCAGTAGGCTCCCAAGTTGTGCAACGTCGGAATTAAGTACGATACTGCGTACAGCGAATCTCGGATAGCGAGCGAAGCGAGCGCTCATGCTAGTATATTATGAAAACGGATCTCTGTGAGTGAGTGTGTCTGTCTTTCTATGCACGGCCAAACGGCTCGACGGATATCGACCAAATTTGGCACGAATATCCAGTAGGCTCCCAAGTTGTGCAACGTCGCATTTTTAATTCCCTCACCATAGCGGAACTATGGTCGACCATGGTCAACTTCGTTAATTGAAATGGTAACCCCTATTTTTTATCGCGTATTCGTAATCTACGTGAAATTCTATCTACGATCGACCCTTCTGACTACCCCCGCGGTCGACCATAGCGCATCCATGGGCCCCTCCATGGTCGAATCCCGAATTGCTTTTCACGGCCAAACGGCTCGACGGATATCGACCAAATTTGGCACCAATATCCGGTAGCCTCCCAAGTCGAACGTAGGCGCATTTTCGATTCCCTGACCATAACGGAACTATGGTCGACCATGGTCAACTTCGTTATTTGATCGGTAACCCCGATTTTTTATCGCCTATTCGTAATCTACGTGAAATTCTGTGTACGATCGACCGTTCTGCTACCCCCGCGGTCGACCATAGCGCATCCATGGGCCCCTCCATGGTCGAATCCCGAATGGCTTTTCACGGCCAAAAGGCTCAACAGATATCGACCAAATTTGGCACCAATATCCGGTAGCCTCCCAGGTTGAACGTAGGCGCATTTTTAATTCCCTGACCATAGCGGAAATATGGTCGACCATGGTCAACTCCTGAATGGCTTGACGGATATCGACCAAATTTGGCACGAATATCCAGTAGGCTCCCAAGTTGTGCAACGTCGCATTTTTAATTCCCTGACCATAGCGGAACTATGGTCGACCATGGTCAACTTCTTTAATTGAAATGGTAACCCCTATTTTTTATCGCGTATTCGTAATCTACGTGAAATTCTATCTACGATCGACCCTTCGGACTACCCCCGCGGTCGACCATAGCGCATCCATGGGCCCCTCCATGGTCGAATCCCGAACTGCTCAACGGATATCGACCAAATTTGGCACCAATATCCGGTAGCCTCCCAAGTTGAACGTAGGCGCATTTTTAATTCCCTGACCATAGCGGAAATATGGTCGACCATGGTCAACTCCTGAATGGCTTGACGGATATCGACCAAATTTGGCACGAATATCCAGTAGGCTCCCAAGTTGTGCAAAGTCGCATTTTTAATTCCCTCACCATAGCGGAACTATGGTTGACCATGGTCAACTTCGTTATTTGAAATGGTAACCCCTATTTTTTATCGCGTATTCGTCATCTACGTGAAATTCTATCTACGATCGACCCTTCGGACTACCCCCGCGGTCAACCATAGCGCATCCATGGGCCCCTCCATGGTCGAATCCCGAACTGCTCAACGGATATCGACCAAATTTGGCACCAATATCCGGTAGCCTCCCAAGTTGAACGTAGGCGCATTTTTAATTCCCTGACCATAGCGGAAATATGGTCGACCATGGTCAACTCCTGAATGGCTCGACGGATGGCACGAATATCCAGTAGGCTCCCAAGTTGTGCAACGTCGGAATTTTTCGGTCCCCTTCACCATAGCGGAACTATGGTCGACCATGGTCAACTCCTGAATGGCTTGACGGATATCGACCAAATGTAGCACGAATATCCAGTAGGCTCCCAAGTTGTGCAACGTCGCATTTTTAATTCCCTCACCATAGCGGAACTATGGTCGACCATGGTCAACTTCGTTAATTGAAATGGTAACCCCTATTTTTTATCGCGTATTCGTAATCTACGTGAAATTCTATCTACGATCGCCCCTTCGGACTACCCCCGCGGTCGATCATAGCGCATCCATGGGCCCCTCCATGGTCGAATCCCGAATTGCTCAACGGATATCGACCAAATTTGGCACCAATATCCGGTAGCCTCCCAAGCTGAACGTAGGCGAATTTTTAATTCCCTGACCATAGCGGAAATATGGTCGACCATGGTCAACTCCTGAATGGCTCGACGGATATCGACCAAATTTGGCACGAATATCCAGTAGGCTCCCAAGTTGTGCAACGTCGGAATTAAGTACGATACTGCGTACAGCGAATCTCGGATAGCGAGCGAAGCGATTGGTCATGCTAGTAACATAAATAAAGTCACTGTTGGAAATTTTCAAAATTTGAAAATTACTTACCAAATAGTTCTTTAAGCAGTGGCCCAAAATCAGCATACATTCTGAACCTACTGTTCCTAGTGCAACTACGAACTAAGTGAAATACCAGTTTCAAAAAATGATTGAAATTTGAACAGTCACCTAAGAGCTTATGAATAGTGCAAACATTTGCACACTTCCTGAACCAACTAAGTAATGTTATCTAGTACAGGTAGTTGTGAGAACACTTTCCAAATATGATTACCATGTGAACAAATACGTGCATAAGTACAATTTTTTGAAAAGAAATTTGCACACTTCCTGTGCCAGTTGATTACTGCATCCAGTTCATTCAACGTAAGGACAGTGAAGTTGAAAAATTGGAAGGTTTGAGGTGGCCAAGATCTCTTTACCCCCACAAGCAGCCAGAAGCTCCCGATTTTGACCCTTGTACCCAAACTCCTGGAAACGAGAATCCGACGGCTATAGTCAATTTAGAAGAATTCTGAAAACGGATTTGTATTCTCTAGAGTTCAACGCAAGTTACTACTAAGCCACTTTTTGAAAAGGTTCAAAATTTTTAATATTTTTTTTGGAACAGTGAGCAAAAATTTTTTGCACACTTTTAAAACCAATTACCCAGAATTCTACGTGACTATTGATGAGAAATCCGTTTTCTGAATTGAAATATCTCGCTCCGTTCTCAAATGAGAAGTAGAATAAAATTGATTCATTTTGGTGCTGCCACGTGGTGGCGGATTTTGCAACTAAACTCGTTGCATTTAGCCTCTGCTGATCTGAAATCTCTGCTGATGTAAATCATCTTTCAGGGTAAAAACGATTGGAAGTATCAGTGATGAAGTAGCATATGCTGCCCAGACATTATTTTTGTGGCTTCCTCGAAAACAGAAAAAAGTCTAACATATCCCTCATACAGTCAAGTTCATGTGACGTCAGACTGGAAATTTGGCAATTTTCCAATTTGGAAATCGCAATTATTAGAGCGTCCTTAAAGAGACCTTGTGGGTACCTCTTGAATAAGCTGGAGAGGGGTCTTATTTGAAAGACGCGATTGCTCTGACCTCAAAATTTCTCTGGCAACATTACCTACTGGCATGGAAAATATTCACAATCTCTTTGGCTTTCTTAATAATTCCTGCAGCCTCCTGATCCTGATTAAAGTTTCATACAAATGCGCGGGATTCAATAATTCAATCATTAATTATTTGTAGTTATTCATGAAGCATAAGGTAAATAATGAAGCGTTGTGTAATAATTTACCTGTATACGATTTATGTGTATTTATGATGATTTACCTGTATTTACTTGTATTTACCTGTATTTACCTGTATTTACCTGTATTTACCTCTTCTGCGCAGATAGTAGGTAAAATAAACCGCTGTGCAATAATTTACCGTTGAGTAATAATTTAGCGTTGTGTAATAATTAACCGTTGTGTAATAATTTACCCAATACTTCAACGTTTGTTCAAGTTGCACAATCTAAAAAAGCCATAATTTTGGTTTATTATTTTCAAGAATGAACCATTGGAATCGAGCATGAAAAAAAAAAAAAAAAAAATGCTGGTCCCCCTCCCCTCAAAATTTGGTGGTTTACGTTTCAAGGTATGTAGAATCCGAAAATGCAATAAAAAATTTTCTGTCTGTCCGCCGTTTTCAAATGGAATAATTATCACAGAACAACCAATTCGACTTCATACAGCTATCCGTGATTATAATCAGGTGCTCCTTAGCGATGATATTGGGCCAGATTTATACCGTTTGATTCACAAAGGTTCATTATTGAAAATAATAAGCCAAAAAGAAAAAAATTTGGGTACTGTAAACCCCCTTACCTACTTTGGTACAGTTAGGGCATATTTTCATCTGTATTTTCCTCAATTTTCAAGATATTTAAACGAACTTTTCATCAAATCAAAGCTTCGTAATTATCTCAGCTTCAAAACATTGTTACAGCGGTTTTGCTATCTCATATAGGGAGGGGAGGGAGTAGTTGTTCTTATCTTACACCGTCATCCGGCGTTACTTTGAACAGAGCGTTTTTCTTTGTCCTGATCAGTTGTTTGGGCCAAGAAAATAATATGTGCTGAATATTAATTGCAGAACTAAACCCTGATGTTACTGTAGTTAAACTTGAAACTTTGGTGTTTGCATTAATCCAGTTTTTGTAAATCAACGAAAAAACCAAGCCGCGAAATTCAAAAAATTAAACAACATCCTTTTATCAAGAACAGCAGAAGTGGGTAGATAAGATAGATAGACTTAGAATTTTTCATCAGTTATCCGGTACATAGGTAAGTAGGTATACATCACACTTAGGAAAGGACGCGGTTCGGTAGAGAGTTAGGTACAGCTACATACTTTAAGTAGGTAAGTGATATTGTAATTAGAGAGTTGAATGTCTCAGACCGCAGTAAATTTAAAAATGACTAATTTAGAGCGTCAATTAGTTCTCTGAAGTCCGTCACGAACCACTTGGCGTTCCTTTTCACCTCCTCTCTCACGACGTTGCCGCCATAACCTGCAATACAAAAAAATCTTGGTTTCAGATAAGATAGAAAATCTCCACAATCATCGATCATCAATTTATTTTATTTTACCTATCTAAAATCTGCTGCGCCTATGAACGCAGTAACAGGATAAAACGTGTCTCAAGTGAATCACGTTAAACATGCGAATCACAATGAATAAAAGGGGTTTCAAGTGAATCACGTTATACATGCGCAGACGTAGTTATATGCGACCAACTTTCGTTCAGTTATAACCTCATGGGTAACCTGGACTGACTAACTGGTTATCTGTAAACTGCTTTTGATGCCTACCTACTCTTACTTTTTGCAAACAATAATTATTCATTATTATTATCATTATTTTGGGAAACTGAAAAACGTTTGTACCCATTTGCTTATGACATCAGTTATTTGATTATGACTTCAATTTGTGTGTATACCAATAAAGGCGTCAGCAGGGGGGCAGGCTTCCAAGTCCGTGGCGCCGTCGCCGATCATTACCAGGTTAGAGTAGCCGAAACTCCTTTTCAACTCCGCAATGACTTTCCCTTTGCCGCCGTTGCTGCTAGTTAGTGAGGTTTCGTCAAACCCGGCAAAATCGCCTGAAAATTCCCAATTCACATTAATAACAGTTTGAATTTCACATTGTTAGAAAGGCGCAGTTATCATGCTCTGTGCTCATGTCTTCTCAAGAACTAACACTGATATCAACAAAAGGCAATCATTTCACGTCTACCTACCCATCCTCCAGAGCAGGGTCAGATCACCAGTCACCAAGGACAAGAGATGAAGAGCCCAAATCTATAATGTTCAGTAAGTACAGTCATGTCGTTTTCAGTGGAACAGGAAGTTCTTTCGTGCCCTTGCGCTTATCTGCATTCTGCATATTGCTTTTCGTGTTATAGAGTACTTTGTACTATACTTTGTTTGGAAGTAGGTAGTGTTTGCGCTTATCACAGGACGTTGACAAAATTTGTGCGAGTGGCTTGAAACTTGAATATTTGAATACGGGAAGCAAGTGAAGACTCTCTTCACTCTTTTGGTTGGCAAGAAAAATATATTTAAAAAAAAAAAATTATCACTGCCTAAGTGAAATGGGAATCAATAGAAATCAGGTGTAGTACCTACTTACTTGAACACGAAGGCTGGTTTATTGTAGTTTTAAAAACATATTTTAATTTTCTATAGTTTCCAATGTCTCTCACCGTTGAAGAAGAATTTCATTTTGTTGGCGTAAATGTTCTGGAGAGGGATATTCAGCTGGAGAGCAACCGGGCTGATGAGACTTCTGAAGCCGCCGGATATCAAGTAAATATCCGTACCTCGCCGGTGTAGGATGCTGATCAACTCTCTGCCAAACATAATAAACTATAGTTCAAATATCAATAAACAATTAAGAACTTTCTGTGGGGTGAGTTCTTGACCGAATTCTGAATATAACCAGGTGATACGGGGGCGGAAACAAGTGTATATTCTGACCGGCTCCCAAGATCCTATCACCTTATTATATTAAGTAGTATAGTATGTATATTTCTTGAATTTAGTTACAAGATTCAGAATGAAATAATTGAATACCTAGGTACCTAAGGAAACTTTTAACAGGCTTTAAGAATATTGTTACAGCATCCTGAATACTACAGAAGTACAAGGTATTATAATAATATTACATAATAAATCATCCTAGATGAATAGTACTTGGTGAAGTTATTTACATGCCTACTTATCCAATACGTTGTGCTGTATGGATGAGACGCTATGGAGTTACGGTTAGGTACGCTTAGTAGCGGAACTATTAGGACTCCGGTTTTGCCAACAAAAGTACCTATAATTAGCTATTGGGATCGTAAGTTTGTGCCATGTTGTTAAATCGTTCAGAAACATGAAATTGCCAAACGACAAAAGCCTGTTTGTATGTAGGTGAAACTTGGCAGCAAATTTATTTTTTGTAATATGTCAGACTTCAACTGCCCATCGGAATTGTCAAACAGCCGATGGAACGAGGTAAAACGGCTTTTGAAGTAAAAATACACTGCCAAGGTGATGGCACAGGAGCTTCCTCGTCACAATCAGAGTGACCCATTATAAAATAGAACAGACTCGGAAGCAAAATAACATAGCATTACATTACATTACATTACATAACATTACATTACATAACATTACATAACGTGAAATATACATATTACATAACAATACATTACATAACATAACATTACATGAAATATACATATTACATAACTACGTCCATTATACGTAATTGCGAAAGTTATGCGTGTTTGAAGAATTTCACGTTAGCGCATGCGCAGGGCGAACCGCTGGCTCTATCATGTTGAAATTTATATGGGACCTCAATGGGCCCTACCCGCTTAATCCCTGAGAATTACATTGAAACAGGGTGAAATCTTTGGTTACTACGGCTGTAACAAGGAAATTGAATCTATTTCACGCCAGCGCATGCGCAGAGCGCACCGAGGGTCCGATCATGCTGAAATTCATACTGGAACTCACTAGGCCTTGTCCAAACAACGCTTGAAAATTTGAGCGAAATTGAATCAAAATTGTGAAAGTTATGCGTGTTTCTTGAATTTAACGTTAGCGCATGCGCAGGGCGTACCGCTGGATCAATCATGTTGAAATTTGTATGGGACCTCAAGTGGCCTTATCCGCACCATCCCTCAAAATTTGAGCTGAATCAATTCAAAATCGTGGAAGTTATGGCTGTAACAAGGAAATGCGGACAGACTCACAGACTCACAGACTCACAGATTCACAGACTCACAGACTCACAGACTCACAGACTCACAGACCGACAGACACGGAACCAAATTTGTTCAGTAGGCTTTGAAACGCAAAATGCAAGTGGAAATTTTGATTTCTGAAGACAAAAATTGTTTGGCTCACGAAAGTAAACACAAGGCTTCCGCTGCTTCGCAGACTCGGAAGCAAAATCTACTGGGATCGCCCAATCCTTTCAGATTTTTTTTTCACGTTCTTAATGGAAGTATGGCTGTTGGTCAAGAATAAATACCAAAGTGTTGACCTTTCATAGCTGTATAACTGAACAACGTAACTCAGAAACGGCAACAACTTGGATCAAAAAAATATTATAGAATATAATTATTTATTATAGCTATTATTTGGATGAATCAAACTTAATCAATTTCAACTAAGAGGTGACGATATTGTAGGGACTAACATTAACGCATCAGCCAAATAGGTAGGTCCCTGAAAAAATCAGAAGATCAATGGAACTTGATCATCCTACAGAGTACCTACAGTGAACATGATACCGTGGATTTTATGGTAATTTTGTAAATGAAACTGTTTTTGTGGAGTGTAACGTACTACTTAGTTATGCAGTAACATGAACATAGTTGTTATGTATTCCAAAATCCTAGGAACCGTTCTGGTTTGTTTCAGGGAAAGAACTCCAAAAGAAGTGGAAGCACTTGAGACAAAATTACAAAAGGGAGATAGACAGCAAGAAAAAAACGGGTTCAGGAGCCCAGAAAAAAACTCCGTATGTATACTTCAATATCTTGGACTTTTTAGCTCCAGTTTTCGCCCACAAAGATTCTGTTTCAAGTGTAGATCAGGTCCCCGATGATCAATCAAGTCATCACTCCCCTATCTTGGCTGCATCGTCTCAACCAGCACAGCAGCACAAGCGAACAGGCACAAAAAGGAAGAATCAGGATGATTCCGTGGCAGACGAGTGTGCGGTGAAAAAAGAGCTATCCGAGGCAAGGAGAGTAATAGAAGGAGAGGAAAAAGAAGTTGACGATGAGAGAGATGATGATAGACTGTTTTTTCTTTCTCTTCTAAGATTCGCACAGCAGGTTCCGGATGTGCAGACGCTGAACATGAGAAGTGAAATCCTCAACGTGGTGACAAAATATTACAACGCCAGTCAGACCTCTGATCCCGATCAGCAACCGCACTTCTGCCAGCCAGCAACTTATCAACAAATAAAACACTTCCCATCTTCCATCTCACCAGTTCAGCCTCAATTCGCCTCAGCAAAGAAAACAACGAAAAGAAACCTTTATAGCGAAACTTCTCACCATTCATACTTTTCATCACAGGGTTCGCCCTCCACTGGATCGTCAACTTCTTAAAATTCACCATTTCAATCTCAAACCCAGCGGTATGGGGGCCGAACAGCCTTCTTTCTCCTGGCGAACGCAAAAAACAAGAAACTTATTGGATAGGTAGTATGTACCACAGGCCTCTTCATCTAAAAACGAAGCGACTGAATTGTAAATACCTAACTTTGCTTGAGATGTATTTTTTTATTGCTCAATAAATACTTATAATACTTTATTTATTTCTGTTTAGTTTTTGATGTTCTACACTTTTCCGCATATATCCTTTCTGATTTTGAAAGTCGTGGTGCATGTTTTATACCAAGTGACTGATTCAGTTATGAAAAAATATTGAATATCTTTAGTAAATTTTAGGAGAAGATACTCTAAGTATTCCCCGGGTAGGTAGGTACCTATACATTTCTTGTACCTAAGCGAATCAAATGTCTTGTTGGATATGGTTTTCAGTTTGAATTTTGGGATGGTAGTATACAACTTTGTCACACTTGGGGTAGGCTACCATGGTGAACCTGGAGGCAGACTACTACAAAATACTTTTCTACCTGAATACGTACTTGATATGATGAGAAAGGGTGGGCGGATGCGATCTTATGAATTCTTGAATTTGATGCATCGTTGGCCTGATAATCCCCAGGCGCATGGACAGCGACTCCCTGAAGCTCATGGCTCCACCCATTGCTTTTTTAGTTCTGGAAAAAGAGAAAACTTGACAAAAAAGACAGGCACTTTTTACAACACGCTTTTATTTCAAAATTATCTAAAAATAATAATAATTTCTTTCTGCTACCCGGGAACATTGGCATTTTTATGACTAAAAATAAAAGCGTGGGGCGTTAGGAGATATTACTTTTAAAGAAGGTTGTGTATTTTGAATTTTAAGTTTTTAGTGTTTAGAAAATCGAGCAATCAATTTTTATGGTAGAAAGAAATGATTAATTAATTATTTAATGTTTTTATGGTTAATTACCTAATTAGTTAATGTTTTTATGATATTTCGGCGTCTTTTTAATACATTATTAGTTGATTGCATGCGTATTTAATTAAATAAGTAATTAATTAACGTTTTATGATTGATCTGTGTATTGTCATCGAAGAAGATGACTTTGTAAAAATTTCAGATCAACTAGGTCTTCGGGAAGTGGGCTAAAAATCGATTACAAGATTTGTAATTCCCCAGCCAGAGTAAGCCTGTAATAAAAGCCTACCTATATAATTCATAACAGCTAACATCAATTTATTGGTTTTCCGTTTTAAAAACCATTACTAACTGTTTTTTAAAGAGCCTCTCTTAAAAAAAAAAAAAAAAATGGTAGGTAATGGTTTTATTTAAAACGGAAAACCAATAAACCAATGATATAATAATAATATCAATGGGGGGGGGGGGGGTATAATAATCAGTGGGTGGTCTCCAATAAATTTGGACGGCTAACTTTTTCACCAATCTCTCAAATAACCACGTGAATCTCGTTTCAGATGAATTTTGTGAAACATGTACTAAGCTGAATGGCCACGTCGGTAATAAAAGAAAAGCCTATCTTCGACACCTGCACAGTAGCCTTGTGGGGTTTGGTAATTAAATACGTGCAAGGACAGCATACAGAGGAATCTGCGAAGATTCTTTGGCTTCCTAACTTTCACTGCCAATACAAACCTAGTATATCAAAAGAAAGAACCAGTAGTCGGGGATCGTATCGTAACGATTATCTTAATTCGGCTGAAGCAATGTTAGTCAAAGGATTGGAAAGGGGTTGTTCATCCCTAATGTGGACAATGAAATAAGAAATTGACATCACTTACAGGGCAGCTACTTCGTCTCCTTTCCCGCAGAATTTGGCCAATTCGTCAATCCCTTCCTCCCGTATGACGGTCGAGTCCACGTCAAAACACACGGCGTCCGCATTCTTCCACAGGTGGCGGGGATCCATATTACAGAACTAAAAAAAACCGGAAAAATATAGTTAGATAACAAACGGCTCGGCATGATTATGTTTTCATGCCGTAAAAAGACAATAAATGTCCACAAACAATGTATACACCCAAACAGTTGGTTCCTATAGGTATATTAAAAAATCTGCAAATTATTTGTTTATTATTTACCAGTATACCCCTCCCCACTGTGCCCCTTCCGCGTTGATCACTGTTTTCGGTCAATGCCTACCCTCGTTCTCCCCCCAGAAAAGCCGTAAATCGAGTAGTGGAGTCGGTTCGGGAATTAGAGTTTCATACAAATGCGCGGGATGCTATAATTGTTCAAATAATAATTAATAAATATAATTGTTCAAAAGCCATCATTACTCAAATGAAATAATTTTACGTAAGAACCAACTCGATTTCGTACAGCCATCCGTGATTATAATCAGGTGTTCCCTAGCAGTGATATCTGGGCCGGATTTATACCGTTTCACTCACGATCATGTTGACTGAGCTTTTCGGTGCAAACGAACGGCTGGTCGTACAATCCGCCGGGTGGTCTCAAACAATTCCTAAGTTCGAGATCAATTTAAAAACATAAAAAACCATACCTTCTATTGTTGAAAGATTTCGAGCTACGGCGTTCTGGATATTTCAACCCCTTATTTTTCATCCCTAACAGATGATTGAAAGTAACGCCGATCTTCGCGGACCAACTAGACCCCAAATGGGACGTACAAACCAAATTTCATTAAGTTTGGTTCATGGTAGCTTAAGGAAAGTGGCGTACGGTGGACGGACTGATTTTTTTTCGAATTCTACGTAGGTACCTTGAAATGGAAATCATAAAAGTTTGAAGGGGGGGGGGGGGGGGGGGAGGTAGTTCTTTAAATTTTTGCATGCTTGATTCTAAAGGTTCGTTATTGAAAATAATAAACCAATATGCAGAACTGACTCGACACTTGGAAAGCTATTGCAAGGAAGTTTTCTATGAATGTTGCTACTTTTTGTTTCTAAATTTTGTGATAGACCCATTATCGTATTTCTTGCCTTTTAGCTATCAGGTTTGCATGATGTGGAAGAAAATTTTGATAACAATTTGTGAATAAAGAAAATAATGTTAATTTTAGTGACACATGCATGCGCTTTTTCTGGTGAACAGGATACTGAGAATGATGCTTCTATTTTTTATGGCTTTGCTCTAAACAGCAGATGTCGGAACGTATTTAGGACTTTGGCTGACCTTTCCAAAAGGAGGCTGGAACAGTCGATCGTGGATGAGGGAGGAGGGTCAAGTGTATCCTAACGATATAGGTACGGTAGAAATCGGTTATAGTGAAATCCAAGGGACCAGGAATTTTGTTCACTATAACCAGTTACAATGACCATTCATTATGACTGGTTTTAGTGAGCTAGTGCACTGTAGCCGATCGGTTAAAATGAATTGTCTGTGGGAGGGGGGTTATGCAAATGTAGAAATTAATATTCTTTCAAATACGAAGTAAGCTTATTTATGTAGCGTTCCTACCTACATAGTATACCTATTTCTGTATACATACGAACTAAATCACTCGCGACGAAATCGTGGAAACCCATTTCAAAGAAAAAACGGAGTTATCGAAAAAATAGTCTATTTCCACTAATACACGAAAAACGCAAAAAACACTGTTATACCGGTTTCGGTGATCAAACCATCGTCAGTAACACACAATAACTACTGTGTTACTGACGATGGTTTGATCACCGAAACCGGTATAACAGTGTTTTTTGCGTTTTTCGTGTATTAGTGGAAATAGACTATTTTTTCGATAACTCCGTTTTTTCTCTGTATACATAGTATACGTACTTATACAAATGTACATATTTCATGCGTCAGTCGTCTTAAAAAAAAGACTAATTGACGATGTATACTCCACGTGAACTCTGTGTACTAAAAAAATATATCATTACATATTCCGTGTGTACATATGTACATATGAAGTCTGCAGGGACAGCCGCAGGGACCGTCATTTTGAACCAACGTGAACTTTAATTCTGTTCAGTGTAGCCGGAGTTCACTTATATTTTAACACAGATGCTTATGAAGTCCAGCAGGGACCAGAAGTTTTGCTCATTGTAAACGTTGTTTACTGTAACCGGAGTTCATTATAGTGATTTCTACTGTAGTTATTGGTACCTAGGTTTATTTCCTATATACAGAAGCTGTACCTAACGTGAACGTCATTATCACATTACAACACAGCTATCACTGATACCTGACTGAACTGCCTTCACTGCAACATCTGCATAATAGTATCAATGAGTTCTTATAAAAAGCCTAATTAATAGGAAATACTGCCCGATTTGGTACCAACGGGGGTCAGTGCCGAGTTGCCGAACGAAGCCGGCATGCCGATTTTGAAAGTTTTACGTAAATTTTAAAAGGGTAAAGTGTATACAAACAAACTGCTCCAGGACGGCTCCTCAGGTTCATTAGCGAGAATAATAAAATGAAAATGCAAGATCAAAATTCAACTCAAATCTTGAGTCAACATCAATAAGGGTCTGCACGAAGAAGTTATGTAACGAAACATCCAACAAACATCGCGTAGGTATCTACCTAGTTATCGAATCTAAAGAAGGGCGTTAAATACGTAGTTCGAATCGCCTGCCTGCTATTATAAGGGTCATTAGGTAGTATTATACTAATATGCGATTATTATGCGAACAGGTCGATGAGCGAGTTCGCGAAGTTATGGAGCTAATTTCTTTTCATAAATGTAAATACGAAGTTATGTCATTATATTAAGTTTGTAACATATCTACTTGGCAATAACCTATAATAACCTGCTTGAAAAAGTATAAATTTGTATGAAACGATCAACGAAAGGATAAGTGGGTACCTCCCTAATTAATGTGGGTTGGGGGATGAAAAGCTCGATCATACTCACGAAATAGGACAAAACGATATATTTACAGGTCGTAGTTACCACAGCAGGAACATACAAGTACCTACCTCCAAATTATCAGTACGTAAGTAGCTATACGAAATAAATCACTTATTACTTAAGTACCTACCTATACTTGGAGATGGTAGAAAGCGTGGTTGGGTAAGTTTTTCGTAGCGCAGTTAGTTAGGTTTAAATATTGGTGCACTTAAATACTGGCTTCCTCTGAAAACAATTTTGTCGGAGGTAACTGCCAATTCACCCTTGACTACCTAGAATGTTTTCTTCCTAGTGTCAGTATTGTTGAAAAAACTCAGACTAATGGTGTTCGTGTGGTGAAGGTTGGCCCTCGAGAATATTTATCTCGAGATGTATATCTAGGGCCACGGATGAGGTGTACATAATAGTTTCACTCGTGTGAGCAGCATGTTGAAAACTTCAGAAGTGTATGTACTACGTACACAGCGTGTGAATCAGTAGACTGCTCTTTGTTTTGTCTTTGTACGTCTCTTTAAAAACTCGTCAACGAACCTATTCTTAATCAATTAACCGCGATGTCGTGACCTAGAGAGGGGAAAACCGGTCGGTAAAGGAAAATCAGGTTTTCCGATTGGGGAGGGGTTAACATTATTTGTTTAGTTAGGGACTACATCAACAGGTGCCGGGAAGCTTGTGCGCATGCGCGGGAAACGAGTTTCGACCCGGTACAGATGGATGCCTCCCGTGGATGCTGCCGACGACATTCCGAATTCATTTATTCATTATCATACCGATATATAATGAAACATGAATGGTATGGGAAGGGGGGGGGGGGATACGGATACCTCTCAGAGCTATAAAAACTCGATTTCTACATGAATTCGAATGTCGTTCACGATGTTCGTAATTTGTTTGTCACAAGATCTTCATTGACAATTTAGGACTGAATTATAATTTGCTGAATGGCCCATGCATTGAACAGAATGTAATAGGTTTGTTGAGTTATATTAAATCCCTGTGGGTAGGTACGTAGGGAGATGGAGGATGAATGGGTAGGTAATTATCTGAAGGTAAGTATTTGACACGAAAGCGATACCTACGTGCTAGTAGGTATGTACAAGGTACAAAATCTAATCCTATTTTTAGTTGGCAGATGCTTAGGCATCTAACATATTACTTGACGGGAGTAGAATTTTCACATAACTATTCACATTTATATTCATACAATTCAGTAAACAAAATGTTGGGATTACAATCAGTATGTGCAGACAGGAATATTATTTTAATCTGTTGACAGCACTTGCGGATTCTGAGGATACAAGCAGGGCAAGCTCGATGAAGTCAGGAATCCTCATCACACACTCAACATCAAACTCAGGGATGCTTTCGTAGGTATATCAAGTAAAAGTCCCTTTTATTCAGTTTCATGTGTTTCATAAGTGGGTGACCTCTGATTATTCAATCAGTCACCTGTAATTATTCAATCAGTCTAAGATGTCTAATTACCGGTCTGAATCAGCTGGCAAACAATTAGAACATAATATCTGAGTGCAGTTTAGAAGAGATTCGCATTATAAATTTAGTAATTTATATGATGAGACGTTGTATGATGATGGAATGATGAGATTTAAGATCCACATAAATAATGGTTCAGAAGGTGGGACAGCATTAAAAAAAAAAAATTTCCAGAAAACTTTATTGTGTAAAAAATACATTATTGTTGAGAAAGTAGAATGTTAGACAAAGTAACATGAAACTTGAAGGAGGCTTCTATCCAATGACAGTCCTCAAATATCTGTCTATGGTCGGTTTTTATGTGTTGAGGAAGTCAGTTGGGCGTTTACGTGAAAATATTTTTGAGTTTCACAGAAGTTCCGAAAATAGAGCGATTTCTATGGGTTGTCTGATCGGTTATGGTGGTTTTAATTAATCAAATCCTAGGCATCTATATACACTTGTATATCGCCGGTTATCGTGATACTGGAGCCACAACGTTATTTTGAGAAGCCAACTCAATGCCAGATCAATTTTGGCGAGTGCTTATGTGTACTAAGCTAATGGTGGACCGTGTCAGCTGTGTCACTTATCGTGAAACGCCTTGAACAAGGATTTTTTCCCTTTTCTATGACGTTGAGTCGATGACGTCACTAGTTCTTATCTGCTACACAATGGGCCTGGCCCGTTTACCTCGAACAGAATTATAGCTGCTCAAGTACAAAAATTCATTCATCGGTTATTGTAACTATTACACTCTGAGATAACAGACACAAAGGTAGGTAGGTAATGAAACTGAATTACAACCTTTCCGCCTCGATGTTGTGAAAATGAACGTTCAAAACCAACTTGCATTCACTCAGCATGACCTGCGAGTTTCATGACGTCGTACGTTCGTAGTTAAGATGTTAGGTCTTAGGGGATGGGTTGGTACCAAAACATTCTTTTATAATTCCACAAGTTTTTGCGCCATATTCTGAAATTTTGATTGAATTTGAATTAATATATGAGCACTTTTATTTTTTTTAAGTGTTCCAAATGACTTAAAAAGAATGTTTTCACCCAAAAGTTATTCATTTCAGGTGGGAGAGGGCTAAGATACCTAGGGTGAGTTACCAACCAATTGAAGAAGATAGTGACTATAAATAATACTATGGACTAGCGTAATCGATTGCCTGGCATGAGCAGATGGATTCCATGGTAGACCATGGATAAAATGGCTCGTCCCGGAATTCTTTATAATGAACCATCTATGAGCCAGTTCAGCCATCAAATTAGGTATGTAAGCAATCTCCATAGGACACACGGAAGCATATTCACATCCGGAATTATGATGGAATCGAGAAAGCACCCCACCTACAACTCTCCAAAATTGAGTTCATTACCACCATTCTTCCATAAAATTAAGGGCGCAGACGAAATACAGTAAAATATTTTATGAAATTCGTGAGGACTGTCTAGAACCCAGTCCGCACTCTGCTAATTATGCACTTTTCCTTTAATATTACGGTCGCTTCGACGGGGGAAATTCATTTGCACAGAGACAACCAAAAATTACATTTTGAATTCGATGAAACTCTCGGAAACATCTAGGGCTCAGTCCGCATAATTATGTCCTTGAAAGTCAGCTCCATTGTCTATCTTTCGACGAATTTTCTGAGAAAGGGTTGGGTTCAAAAATTGTTGTAAAGTTAGGGCATTTCGAAGATTTTGTACCACAAAAATACCTAGGTAAGTACATATTGGTACTCAACTATCTGAAAGATCTATAAACGTCAGAGTTTGATTGTTAAACTTGTGTTCAGGATGAAGGCAAATGTAGGAATAGATGAATATGTTGATTAACATTTGAAGTTTGGCTAAAAAGTGCCAAATCAAACACATAAGCTAGTACCTATGGGTGCCAATCGAACCCATTTAGGTTTATTCGCAGTCGCTGTTTTGGAGGAAAACACGAAATATTAGACTCAGGCAATTTTTAAGTCAGGTTAAACTGCCCTTTTAGTTAATAATTTGTTAGGTACTTTATTACTTTCAAACACGTATTGATTATTACTTTTATGAATGACTTACCTAAGGTGCCCTTGACAAATCAGCTTCAAGGAGTCGCGGAACTATAAACTGCCTCGCGGCATCACTCGGCAATTTTGTGAGACACAGTCCAATGTCAAGGGTGGACTGATAAAACCGCGTAATTGCCGCGTTATGAATAAGGCTGTAGAACGAGCTGGTGGGAGAGTGAGCCGGTCGAGACGCGGATGATGAACTGATTGGGAGGTCCCGACTCGAGCGATGACAGGAGTCCTGTATCGGTGGAATGGACTGGTAGTGGAGCCATCTACCGTGCCTCCGCCTAACCATGACCAGTACTGGGACGTACCGGTGCCAGTATAAAAGTGCCTACCATCGTGGGTACTAATTAGTTTAGAGTGAGCCACTTCAGGAATTGTCCTCGTAGAGTTGTGAACCCATCTTTCAGTAGTGTCAGGTCAACGGCATCAACCAGATGTCCGTTGAACCTGCCATGGAATCAGAACAGTACACATGTGGGAAAATGAACAATCGGACGTTTCCACAGGATGTACCACCAAATCGAAAGTGTAAATTTGGGAGTGCTGACATCCAATTTCACAAGATCTCGCGGCCCCAGTCAACGACCGTGCTACTTCACGATTGCAATGGCCGAAGCACGGTCGTTGACTATGGCCGCGAGGTCTTGCGAAATTGGATGTCAGCACTCCGGAATTTACACTTTTGATTTGGTGGTACATCCTGTGGTCCGATTGTTCATTTTCCCACAGGTGTACTGTTCTGATTCCATGGCAGGTTCAACGGACATTTGGTTGATGCCGTTGTCTAGTAATGTACCAATGCATCTACTAAATGTCATCTTATTATTATTGTGTACCTACCTACTTAACTGATCTTTACTGGTCTGAGTGACTTTTTCGAAGACGGTAGTTGGTATTCGAAGGTATTCGAGACGAATAAACAATCTACATAAATGAGGAAATCCGGAAAAACTGACTCTCTCACAAATTTTTGAAGTGTATATAATTATCGATCTGCAAGTTGAGGGCTGCATAGAAATGAGAGCAAACCCGACTTCAAAGGGACAAAATCGACATCTGAAAGGAAGGCGTCAGAGCAAAACCGACTTTATCCACTGGTAGGTACAGACTTTCACAGTCAGCCCAATCAGAGAGCTATCGCTGTTGCCGCTCGACAAGGTTATGATACTGCGGTCAAAGTTACATACTGTAGTAGTTTCTCTTTAATATCGTGTATTCGTGGGGTATATTCGAAGAAAATGAAGCTATTGCAATGAGTCCAAAATGTTCAGAACATGAATTTTTAAAATTTTTTATAGACAAATAATCCGTTTCAGGGATTATCACTAGATTTTAACACAAATTTATATGTATATAAAATATATATATATATTTCATTTATTTATGTGTCACTCAGACAATATCTGACATTGGTTACTTGATAAAAATGCCAGATTCCGCCAAATGTTCGTATTGCCAAACAAAAGGATGAGTTCAAAGAGGAGCGATTTTCAAAAATTCTAAGTCAAATTTGAGTTTTAGGGGTAAAACGGCTAACATCGCGAAAAGTTGATATAAAACCACTGACGGGTGAGTAATTAAATTTAAAAAAATACCATTTCAGTTTTTAAATTCAAATTACGGGTCAAATTTGGATATTTGGGGTCAACAATTGGTGTTAAGGGCTAAAATCTATAGGTATTAATTCACCCGACGTTGTGTGTGACGGTGATTCACGACGGAGGGACTATTTCGATCATAAAAATATGTTTCTCAAAAAAGAGAGGGTCAAATTTGACTCATAAGGATAAAAAATCGGTAAAAGTGGCTGAAATCACGAAAATGATATAATTTTACGAAAATTGTTATGGTTTCTCTCTATATAATTTTTTGTCACAGTAGCACGAACATTTCTATGAAAATTCGCTCTTATAGCGGAACTTGTTTACATGTTGTTGTCATCAAGTGTGGGGCTTGCCTCGGTTTTTTCTTCGGTCCTCTTGGCATTGAGGGATTGATTCATAGAATGATTTCAATAAATAATTTATTCAGTAAACATCGTTCACTGAATTCGTATTACGATTTTACCATAACCGAAAACCACAACATTGGCGACGAAGTGATGACAAATTCAACTGTAAAACGCCACAGAAAAAGATGGAGTTACCGGGGAAGAAACAAGAAGATCCGCTTTCGGATTTGTACTCTGGGGGAGATGAAGAAAATCAACTTCAGACCAATTCGAAGTACCTACTAGTTCCAGGACCCCTCATGTACCGAAAGGTAGACAACAGGGTGATGTAAGTACTAATGGGCCACTTAAATTAGTTATTACACCCTTGCGATCCTACAAAATCTAACTGGAATTTTTATTTGAAACAATTGAAAAATATTTCAAGTTATACAACGACTCGGACAGTAAGCAAGCTCTATACCATATACCTTCTTGATGCGATCGGGGAGGCAGCGTAGAAGCATGTTCCTCTCCACGGCCTTTTTTCATAATTGGAGAAAGAGGTGAGAGAAGTGTTTGAGTTAAAAAAAAAACAAACTAATTTTGAATTCGTGGAAGAAGTGATGACAGGAGGTTATGTCCTAATGAGGGGATCAACCCTGACTTTATCCACACTATTGGTGCAAATGCGACTTTGTGTTCAGAACGCAAGTGCAGAACCGACTTTCTCCAGCCATTTCCCTGCAAAACGACTTTATCAATACTAAATTGTTAATATTTCAAAAATGAGAGATTTTTCGATTTACAAATCTACCGAAATTTGCGAATTTCGAAAAAATACTAATGTAGCTTTTTAAACTTAATTCGAAACACGTTTTTCATTGATTTCCGTTGACCAGAAGGTTACATCAGAAGTTGATCAGAACACGTTGATCAGTAGGTTACATAACCTTCTGATTTGTGTGAGAAAGTATGTTTCGCGCCGGATCTCCTCAATCCGCGTATAGCCTGAATAATGGAAATACGAAGTGCAGTGTTGTGATTCTGAATACACGAATGAATGAGCGAAAATTGATAATGTTGTTTTGAATGAATCAATTAACTTTGTGTAGAAAGTGTAAAACCCTTGAGCAACAAGAGTTCGGCCGTAAAAAAAGAAGAAGAAAAAAAAAACATTTCGAGCAGTCCACTGGGAAGAAAATTCCAATTCCAATGGAAGAAGTGATGTTTTCTGTAGGAAGTCTATATCCCGATGATGCTTGTGGGCGGGATAATGCTGGGGCCATGCAACGGGAGATGAGAGATGAGTAGATGTATGGAGCTCCAGATAATTGTCATAAACATAATTTTTGCTACAAGATTGTCAAGATATGTAGGTAGTTTCTTAACTCTGCATTGCGTCATTGAATGTGAGGCGACAGGATAGTTGGCTCCAAATAGTTGTCATGAACACAATTTTTGCTACAGGAGTGTCAAGATTAGTAGGTAGTTTCATAACTCTGCATTGCGTCATTGAATAGAGGCGACCGGCATCGAGGTAAATCCCTTACGCAACGGGATTAAATTTTATCTCTGACCAAAGGATCAAACGACCTCAAAAATAATTTTACGACAGTAATCAATAACAATATTCGAGGTGATGAAACAGGAAGATAAATAACGTTCCCACTTGAACGGATTCAGCTTGAGCGGATAGGGTATAAAAAGCGCAAAATGTGTTCAAATTTAAGTTTTTATATACATATTGCTATAGAATCTGTAAAGTGTTCGTAAACTCATACGAAATTAGTTCATACCTACATTCAGAGGTTTTTACAAATTTAGGCGTAGAGGGTTATTGTATGACTGTCTAAGAGATAAAGGATTACCCGAATCATCGGCAGTATGCCGAAGGGATGTACAAAAACCATTAAAAGGTCTTCAAGAGTGCACACAAAAAAGCTGCAAATAATTACACAACGGTTTATTATTTATTTGTATCGATGCCCCTTCTGCGTTGATCACTCACTATTTTCGGGGTCAATACCTACCGTGCTCCCCGCCTGGCAAGCCCTAAATCGAGTATTGGAGTCGGCGGGGGAATCAGAGTTGCATGAATATGCGGTGCAAGAGTTCTACAATAAATTATTTGTTATTATTAATTAAGCATACATTTTATTCCAGTTAAAATTACCTATTAACCAAATCAACCATCTATCACGGAACAATAATCGATTTCATAACGCCGTGCATGATTATAATCAGGTGTTCCCTAGCAATGATAATTTATCTGGGCTGGATGTGCTGGTACCGTTTCACGATCATCCACGATCATGTTGACGAAGCTTTTCAATGCAAATTTCAGGGCCTTACTATGAACGTACGGCTGGACTTACAATGCTCCGTGTTGTCTAAAAAAAAAAAAAAATTCACAAGATCGAGATCAGTTTAAAAATGTAAGAAGACCATAAAATAATTCAAAGTTTTCGAGCGTTCTGGAAATTTCCCTTACAGATGACTGACAGTAACGCCGAGCTTCGCGGACCAACTAGACCCCAAATGTGACCTACAAACCAAATTTCATCAAGTTTGGTTCATGGTACCTAACGAAAAAACTAGGTGCGGCGGCGTACGGTGGACAGGTAGACATTTTTAAAAATCCATTTTCGGGTCCGTACCTTGAAACGAAAACCATCAGATTTTGAGGGGGGTTACATTTTTGGTTTATTATTTTCAATAATGAACCATTGGAATCGAGCATGAAAAAAAAAATTCTTACCCCCCCTCAAAATTTGATGGTTTACGTTTCAAGGTATGTAGAATCCAAAACTGCAATAAAAATATTTCTGTCTGTCCGCCGTACGCCGTACGCCGTACGCCGTACGGGCCACTTTTCTTAGTTACCATGAAAAAAAATTGATGAAATTCGGGTTATAGGTTCCGTTCGGCGTCTAGTTGGTCCTCGAAGCTCGACGTTACTGTGAGTCATCTCTAAGGGGTTCAAAATAGGGGTTGAAATTTTCAAAACGCCTATACCATTTTTTTACGTAAATATTTTTACGGTTTTAAATAGTTCTTGAACTTGCGAGTTTTTTAAGACCATCCGGAGCATCGTACGTCCAGCCGTTCGTTCACAGTAAGGCCCCGAAGTTTGCACCGACAGGCATTTTCGACTCCAAACCAAATCTCGTAACCAGAGACGCGCCCACAATAGGAATTTGTGAATACGGCCAATCATTGGTAGGGATCACCTGATTATATTGGCGGAGTATGAAGTCGAGTTGGATGTTCTGTGATATTATTTAATTTGAAAAATGATGGCTCTTTTGGAGTTTGTTGGTAGGTAGTGAAACTTGAACAAATGTTGAAGTATTATTGATGGGTAAATTATTACTACGGTAAATCATTACTCAACGGTAAATTATTACACAACGGTTCATTATACCATCTACGTAGAAGGGGCTGGAGTTTGTTGGTAGGTACTTTTGCAACTTTTTTCACTCCTCATCAACAATTTCTTTTCAGAACTTCATTATGTGTGTTTCTTTTTGTTAGGTACTGTTTGTCATCGGCAGAATTATTTTAGCAACATTTAACTCGTGATTTAGGTAGGTACCTAGTAACGAGTACGGGGTTAGGTACTAACCTACGGAGGGTCTGCGATCTAAATAATTATGCATAGAATAGTACATATCATATTATATAGACGGGTTATCTATACATAGATCTGTGATCTGTAACAGAAGGGTATTCTATACAAAATAATAAACCGTTGTGCAGGGATTTGCAGCGTTTTTTTCTTGCTCGACTCCAAAGGTATGTTATTAAAAATAATAAACCAAAATCAACAGGATAAGAAATTCAGAGTTCTTTAGTGTAGTGATGAGTATTTCAATGAGGAGTACCCTTAACTTCGGTTTATACCTATTACTTTACAATTTTTAAATGAAAGTAGGTTTCATTCTAAGAATTTTGACACCAACCGCTCTCTCCTGGGATGAGCGTTCTTTTCCTATAAGCTTTAAAATTTTGACAAATGCCGTCATTGCACCCCCCCCCCCCCCTCGATACCGCCACGCCTGGGTGGGACCCCCTTGCCCAGTGTGACGTCACTTGTTGTCGAAATTTTGAAAGCTCATAGAAAAATAACAACTATTCATCTAGGAGAGTGCGGTTGGTCTCAAAATTCTTAGAATGGAACCTACTTTCATTCAAAAATATAAACAGTAGTCATGGGTACTCCTCATTGTATTGCATAAGGAATACGGATCTAGTCAGATGGATTGGCTATCTACCTACATAGACAATTATAAGCCACTGTGGAATAATTATTTTTACAATACCCTGGTGTACCTATATAATTTATATAGCAACCTGGAACTTATAATCATGGCTTATATCAATGCGTAATGAACCTGTACTGTTCAAAAAATGTTTGTTAGAATATAAAACCAAGTTCTGTATGTACGCAGGATTCATACTGGGTTATTCTCAAAAACAATCATGAATAGAGACTAGTTGGATAATAAGTTAATGAATCGTTGTAGAACTCGCTCGGCGGTGCTCCACTTTCCACGTACCCACCTGTCATCTTGACTTCTGACGTCTTCATTTACCACTCCCTTTTACAGTTCTTGGCAAAGGTATTTGGCGCCGTGACCTGTACAACTTCCACAAAGGAAAACAAATATTTGCCGAGTTCTGATTGAAGTCGGCAAACAAGACCCTTCACGATACCGCCAGAAGCCGCGGAATCACAGAGAAGCTATTATCTCTGCTATAATAGCTCAAACCTCTAAAACGTTATTCAGGTCTATTATATATCCGTAGTGAGGCCGATAATAATCTGACCACCTCCTCAATAATCTTGATCCTCCCAACAGAGTTTCTTGGGAAATGGGAGCGTTCCTGCCCTATACGCTGATAGCTCAATACTTTCTGAATGTTGACATATCTTCAATCATAGTCGTATCTTGCTGTTCCATCAGTAAGTCCGCTTCCTATAATAAAGCTCCCATTTTAGCTAAGCCATTATTCGTCAGCGACCATGCACTTATTCAAGTTATGAGACGTTCAAACTAAGACTGCCGACCTACTGGTTTTGCTGTACAGTCGAAACTCGTTAACCGACATGGACGAGGGTGAAGGTGTGTTTATGTGCCGACAGCCTTCCTAAAGCTGCATAGTTACTACTTACTGAATCCTACTGCATGATCTACCTACCCAAATGTATATTATGTACCTACTTACCACTATCCTTTATACATCTATCTATATTACTGTACAGCCCTGTGATGGCAACTCTTTATACTATTATATTATTAGGTACCTTCCTATAAATAAATAAATAAATAGTACCCCCAGATAAATCTGCAACACTCTCACGAATCGGTTAATCAAGGTAGGTAGGAATTTTCACTAAAAATGTCGGTTAACACACCGCCAATTCGGCCAGGAAAAAAACAAAACTCATTTTCTCCGCTTTCACAGAAAAACATTGAACCACAGACATGTTTTTGGACACACGAATTGACAGTAACCTGTTGCATATTCACAGAAAATGTAGTTTAAATTTTGGTTTATTATTTTCAATAATGAACCTTTGGAATTGAGCATGAAAAAAAAAAAAAAATTAACCCCCCCCCCCCTAAAAATTTGATCGTTTACGCTTCAAGGTAAGTATGCAGAATGCGAAAATGGAATAAAAAAATTTCTGTCCGTCCGCCGTACGCCGTACGCCTTACTTCGCACTTTTCTTAGTTACCATGAACCAGAATTGATGAAATTTGGTTTGTAGGTCCCGTTTGGGGCCTAGCTGGTCCTCGAAGCTCCGCATTACTGTCAGTCATCTCTAAGGAGGGAAAAATAGGGGTTGAAACTTTCAGAAAGCCGTAGCTCGAAAACTTTCAACAGGAGGGTATGGGTTTTTTTACGTTTTTAAATTGATCTTGAACTAAAGAATTTTTTGAGACCACCAGGAGCATTGTACGACCAGCCATTCGTTTGCACCGAAAAGCTTCGTCAACATGATTGTGAATGAAACAGCATGAATCCGGCCCAGATATCATCGCTAGGGAGCACGTGATTGTAATCACGGATAACTGTATGAAGTTGGTTGTTCTGTGATATTATTTAATTTGAAAAATGACGGATCTTTTGGATTTCGTTGATCGGTACTTGAACAACCTGAACAACTTGAACAAACGTTGTTCATAACGGTGAATTATTACACAACAGTAAATAATTACACAACGGTTTATAATACTATCTACACAGAAGGGGCATCTATACAGGTAAATTATTACACAACAGTTTATTATTTACCTTATGCTTTATGAATAACTACAAATAATATTAATGGTTGCATTTTTGAGTCCCGCGCATTTTATGAAACTTTAATTCCCGGGCCGGCTCAGTACTCCATTTAAGGCTTTCCGGGGGGGGGGGGGGGGGGGGGAGCTCGAGGGAATTGACCACAGAAAACAGTGATCTACGCAGAAGGGGCATCTACAAAGGTAAATAATGAACCGCTATGTAATAATTTGCAGCGTTTTTTTGTGGCGTTAAACGGAGAAATTTTGTGTTTGAAGAAAGGCTCCCTCAGCTAATTAGGGATGGTCCTCACCTCTTCATTCTTGCTAGTCCTACAGTGGTTGCATTTCGAATTTCATCCAACAGGAATGAAATTACCTGCTGGGCTCGCTCTGCTGATTAGGGAGGGGTCCTCACCTCGTCTTTCTTACTCAGCCCTACACAGGCTCCATTTCGAATTTCATCCACGTAGGTCAAACCTAGCAACTTATTGTTTTGATAACCTATCTACCTAGCAACTGTTTGTTTTGGTAACCTACCTTCCTAGCAACTTATTGTTTTGGCAACCTACCTACCTAGCTATAAAAAAAAAATTATAGCTTAAATTATAATTATAATTATTATAATAATTATAATTATAAATTATAAAATTATAAAATTATAATTATAAAATTATAAAATTATAAAATTATAAAAAAATTATAAAATTATAATTTTGTTAATCAGTATCGCGTTTCGCGTTACACTTTTTGGTGTCGGAAATTTCGGAATGTCCGCCAGCCCAAAATCATATTCATGTGAAATATGTTCAGTTAGTCGAATAGTCGGTTAATCGAGTTTCTACTGTAGAAACTGGGGAACCATGAATAATCGCAAAATTTCATGTTGCAATTTAACTAAATGCTTTTTTTTATATAGTCACATAAATATACGCTATTTCTGATTATTACAGATCATAGAGCTCAACTAATGAGACATTTCTCAAAACTGGGAATATCAGTGTCATGGAACATAGACAGTTTGTCGCCGCTGGAGTTTAGGAGGAGTGGGATTGCTATTGATCTCTGGTGTAACCACTCAAATGAGATTCTAGAAAATGTAAGAACATTGTGTTTAATCAATGAAATCTGCAATATCCAGAAAAGATTTGTATAACTCGCGCTTTCTCCAATACACCCTTGTTGCATGTGTTGTTTCCGTGAGTGGAAAGATTCCGGAGTACAAAGCTATATATCTGATGCTGAGAAACATTAATTGAAAACATGTGACAGTTCTCTAGTACCATTTTTGAAAGTCAATAATAGTGTGTTATGTAGGTACGTTCAGCAAACACGGGCTTCGTCCGAATGTCAGGGTTGGCACATTATGTAGATTTTGAGTTAACAAGTTTTGAACCTACAAATTTTGCCAAACTGCATAGACAGTACTAGTAATTGTAAGTTTACCTCCCAGTCAACTCACTAAACAAGTTAGGCATGTTTTATACCTCAAGTATGGACCACATATTGAATGAAACGCAGGATGAGATAAGCCTGTTGACCCTGAGGATTCTTTCGCAGTGCGTAGAATAATAGTACTGTAAAGCTTAATTGTACTAACTCGTGACCTTTTTTATCTATCGCTGAATCAACTGGGTGGGAGGTAAAGAGGGGTTCACCCCTTCTTCCGGTCTTATTTCGCACTCCAGAAAAAATTAAAAACGCCTATCCCCTCTAAACCGATAATTCTCTATCGATCTAGCCTACCGCCGACTGTCCAAAAGTATCCGGAAGTCTCCAAACGGGTACTAACTTCGTTATTTCAAATGAGAACGTCCATTTTTTATTGCAGATTCGGAAAATTTCATGAATAATGGACCCCTTACTCGATTTTTTACACCACTTCTTCCAAAACTGGCAAAAATTGGACACTTTTAGGCAATTTTCACCAGCTTCAAGTGAAGCACGTGACTTTCGACTGCTTTTTAACGCTGAATTTAATGATAACAATTATTTTGAATTTCGAGTGCATTTCAGGTTTTAAATTCCAATATTTTGGTCAAAATTTGCGTTTGGAGCAATTTTAACCATTTTAACGCTAAAACATTTTCTTGCTGCACTCAATTTTATGCAAAATGGTTATGGGAGATCCTGTTTCATACTCCAACCCAGATGTAACCCAGTTAATTCCAGGAGAAAGATCTTGGCGTTATTAGGATTTACTTTTCCCTCTCCGTTTTCTCAACCTGTTGTCCTACAACTAATTGTCCAATAAAATAGCGTTAAAATGGTTAAAATTGCTCCTAACGCAAATTTTGACCAAAATATTGCAGTTTAAAACCTCAAATGCACTCGAAATTAGAAATGATTGTTACCGTTGAATTAAGCGTGAAAAACAGACAGTCAAGTGCCTCACTTGAAGTTGGCGAAAATTTCCTAAAAGCGTCAAATTTTGGCCAGCTTTGGAAGTGGCGAAAAAAATTTGATTAAGGGGTCTATTATTCATGAAATTTTGCGTAGAATCCGAATCTGCAAAAAAGGGGAGTTCCTGTTTGAAATAACGAAGTTAGTACCCGTTTGTACACTTCCGGGCACATTTGGACAGTCGGCGATAGGCTAGATCATAGAGAACTATCGATTTAGTGGGGGCAGGCGTTTTTAGTTTTTTTCTAGAGTGCGAAACAAGCCCGGAAAAGGGTGAACCACTTTTACCTCCCACCCAGTTTATGTAATGGTTGGTGAAGATGTCATCAGTGAAGATGTTTGGGCTGGAGATGGAGTGGCTGCTGATGGGCGAAGGGAAAACGCCGGAGGAAGCTGAGCTGCCCGATCTTTACATTTTACCAGGCAGTTCGGTCGTCCTTGCAATGTCCTCCTCATCGACAACCGTGTCATTTTACGACTTGTACCGGTACGTATTTCATTGAGATTCGAGAGAATACTATATAAGTTGAGAACTACACCGTCATTGGGGCCAGTATGCTACCCATTTTATCGCAAACGTGGTAAAAAATCATCACTGCAGAGAGCTAGCTACCTACAAACAATGTAGAAACTAACTTCGGAGTCAGTTGGAGACTGTTTTGATTAGCTACCTACATTTTTCGATAGCTGACGGTGGTGTACAATTTCATAGTAATGAAAATAGTATTTTGAAGCGTGTTTGATCGGAAGCGCACCTGATCGTCTTGACGCGTTAACATATACACATCAATATACTATCTACGTATATTAACAGTACAGAAGTAATTAATAGTTAGTTTGTAGTTAGTTGCATACCAAAACCAATGTATTGGTACATTATTTTCAATAATGAACCTTTAGAATAGAGCATGAAACATTTTTTTAACCCCCCCCCCCCCCCTCAAAATTTGATGGTTTCCGTTCACGTTCGTTCACAGTATCGAGTTAGTTGTTCCGTGATATTATTTCATTTGACTAATGATAGTTATTTTGGATTTGGTTGAAACCCTAGGTACTTTTTTAAGTTGAACAAACGTTATAAATGCCGCAGAAGGGGCATCTACAGGTAAATAATAAACCTTTGGGTAATAATTTGCAGCGTTTTTCATAATGCACCCATCTGACCTTTTTGCCTATCTCGAGGAAACAGATCAAATAGGTGAAGTGAGGTAGACACCTATGTACCTAATTGTACTGGGCATCAGCCTAATGGGACGCAAGTCATATTGTGTTCCGGTGTAATTATTCTCCCAGTACACAAAAACAGGCAAACGCAGGAGGGTGTAGAGGTGCAGGTGTTGATAAATTGATATTAATTTGTAGGTATATATATTAAAAAAAAAAAAAAATTCAGAAATATTCGGAAAGAATGTAGGTATTCTTCTTCCAAAAGACTAGGAGTAGGTTTGGTTAATGTTAACATAAAGTGAGATCAACGCTTTGCAATTAGGTAAAATGACTTCATATATTACATATCTACTTCTTATATAATTCTCCCTGCACCTTTGTACATGTAAACCATGGTTTTTGGTTGAAAATGTATCGAGGTGTACCCACTGAGGATACATGACCATAAAGGACCATCAGCCATACTTACCTACTCCAACTAATTAGAAATTCAACAAAAATTGTGACCTAACTTCATATACATAGGTTACTACAGTATTATGACCAGCAATAAGTGCTTTGTAGTAGCTGAAGTTCAATTGTACGTCCTAACTTCATATACATAGGTTACTACAGTATTATGACCAGCAATAAGTGCTTTGTAGTAGCTGAAGTTCAATTGTACGTCCTACATTCATCTAAAAATACCTAAAACAAAATAATGATCGACAGAATGATTAGCAAATAGCTCTGCTTGATTGTAATGCCACATCATTGTTTCAATGGCGGCCAGTACCTGCTTATGGGTTTCCTTGAAAAGAACCCAACTACTGAATTCCTTTTCATCTTAGTGATTTAAGATATTTAAAATACCAATTAAGGTCAATTTGAACAGATTGAATTTCATTTAGAATCACCCGTCGGTTGCCTTACAAATACACGCTCCTAGCAGACGTGGACCGAGAAGCGGAAGTCCTCCCGAAATGGAAACGACCTCCACGAGTCAACTATGAACAGAATGTGTTAACAACAGTCAGCGTGGTGAGTTCATAATTTGCACATTCAGAAGATAAGTAGAGACGGTAGTGAAACAGAAAATTTGAGAATCTACTGAGGTGTCCATACAGTAGGTACCTATGTTGGAAGACTCTGACCATCTGGGGATCCGACAACTTATTAGGTAGTCACGTTCATAATTTGCAAATATCTGCTCCAATTTGAAAAGTAATAATAATAATAAAATTGAGTACCTACGGAATTATTGGAACGATAAAGCTATATATAGAGAACCTTGATGAAGTCGTATGTATATATATATATACATTAATTCAATATATCGTTACAATGATGCTCATGTGAGCATATTATAATTATGCGGGAATTCATTTACACCAAGGAATCAATGTCAAGAATATTGCGCATCTGGTTCTGTATAAGTAATAATTATGAATGTTTAAATGTCTCACTGAGTTCACGTAGCTGCGCATGAGTAAAAAATTTAATGATATTAAAAGCTTTCTACATTTACTCATGTGATTATTTTCTATTGACTGCTGCAAATCCCATGAAGATTCACAGCTTGGACAGAAACAAACTGACTGACCCGGAAGTTGCTGAGGAGGATAGATGGCCAGCCATACATTACCCAGTCGTGGTGAACGTGGCTGAACAGCTCAATTTCAGGTTGACTCCACAAAACAATGACCAGTTATTTATCGCAGCCATCAAATTCTATAACTATTGAAATTCATATTCTCGATTCTAGATTCGACCTGAGACTGGAGTCAGTACACGGGTGGAAGTTCCCGAATGGTTCCTTCGAGGGGATGATCGGCGTGATGGAACGCGAGGAAGTTGATTTCGGCGCAAGTGGTGTCATCATGCGTGAGGACAGAAGGAAACATGTGGACTACACAGTTGATTATTTCGAATTCAAGTGAGATTGTGTCACTGCATGTAGGTACTTATTTTTAGACGCCACCACCTCCAGCAAAAATTGTTTACTAAACCGGTTTTGAAGTTAAACTGGGGGCAAGTGTTACTTCAGATTTCTAAGGATGTGCAAGGTGCGTTCAATTCCAGGAGTTAACGCCCACCAGTTCACTCACTTCCGATGTGTGTTCTTTGGGCTCTAAAAATCATGAAACGGTTTTTTTTATAGGTTTGATTCAATAAAGAAGAGACTAGGCTGGTAGGTATACTATGCAAAATCATTACCTATGCATTGGAAAATTACTAACTGGTACCTACATTATAATGTTTTACAAGTATCTGAGTTTTTAATGCTAATTTCAACTCCAGAATACCGGCGTTTTCCCGTGGCTTCTCAATCCACAAAATTAAAATTAAACCACACCGGGCTTTTTCCCCGAAGCATACGTAGGTAGGTAGCTACCTATTTGTTTTAATAGAGCAAGGTGAAGGGTGAACGCATTTCGTAGAAAGATAGAAGGTGAACTAGAGGTGGGTAGTTCCTGACTACTCTTGAAGAACTAACTCCCCCAACTGAACTAATCCTCGACTTAGTTCACTTCACTGAACGTTCGTTCACTAGGACCGTAGAGTAAAAGAAGGACCCAGTGTCTAGAAATGGAGGTAGGAAGTGGGAACTATCGCTCTGTGCATTATGAACTAAGAAATAAGAACTAGTAACTCACTCACTCACAAGGCGACTGAGTTTGTTCTTTAGTTCTTGTAGTTCATATGATACTCATGAGGAGTTGCTAGCACCCACTGAACGATAATTCTTTTAGTTCATTAGGAGTCATTCAGATGGGAAATTAATACGGCTTGAGAATTTTATAGTATCCACGGAACAATAGTTCCTTTACCACATGAGGAGTTGATAGTATCCACTGAACGATAGTTCCTTTGTTCATTAGGAGTTATTTAGATTAGAGTTAGTTCAGATGAGGTGGATACTACATAAGGAGTTTATAATATCACGGAACGACCGACAGTTCAAAGGAATAAGGAACTAAGTTGGTATCGTTCAGGAACTAAGTTGGAATCGTACAATATGTTCGTTCTAGTTCAGTGTTTGTGTCCTGTGATTAGAAAAAAAAGAAATGGAAAGGAACTACTGAACTAACTCAAAAGAACTATTACTTTCAAGGAGTGAACTAGCTGAACTTGACTCGTCAAATGAGCTACTCTTACCCGCCATTAGGAGGAACCTGTGAGTGGCGAAGAGGAGAACGGTGACAACATTAAGGGGTGAAGGGAAGAACGATGCGGATTGAAGGGGGGGGGGGGGTCGAAAACTGATGAACTGGTCGGTGTCGGACGAAGAGTTTTGAAAATGGAGGGAGAACGTCAGTTATTTGGTCATCCGTTCAGTTGGGGATACGTTCAATTGAAAGATCCGTTCAGTTCGGATCGTTCCACGTTGAACGCCACATCCATACAAATTTCACTGTTTGGGTGAAAAAGAAATTGTTGTTTGCGTACGGTCCTGACATCACGGTTAAACGTCTAAACCGATTTTGATGAGGTATTGTTCGAGAACTTTAAGCAGTTCCTGGAACGTGATACACAAATAAAGGTAGCATTTAGAAGTCCATGTAAGTAACAACATGGACATTATTAGGTTCATAGCCACGCTTTAATGTTTGGTCAATGCTCGGTTGCTTATAATCGTGATATATATCAATCTACAATCTCTATCCGTGTCTGAATTATCTATTTATCATTGACGCAAATGGTCTCCCCCAATAAAGACCTCAATACCTCACCATAAAGACTTCTGAACAATGGCAGGTAATTCAGTTTTAAATATTTGAATGACAAGAATTCCTATTCTTCCAGGACGGGCATAATATTCAAGCAACCATCGCTCTCCAGTGTGTCAAACATCTACTTGCTCCCGTTCTCTAGACACGTATGGGCTGCTTGCGGCGGCTTTTTGCTCTTCGTTCTCATCATTCTCTGCATCGCAATCTGGACCGGGGACGTAGAGACGTTCACTCCTCCTGGCAACTTCCTGGATATGGTCAACATTGTCTTAGGATTCGTATGCCAGCAAGGTAGGTACAGGACAGTCATACTCTTCGTTCGCTGCAAAGACCACTTAGTTACATATTGATCAAAAGGATACTCACTGAAAACCTGAGCTCGAGGCTTTTAGAGGAGTTTCCTCAAAGGGTGGGACACAAATCAAAATTGAATGGGTGGGAAAGCCGTCGAGAATATGAAATCGAACATTCGGATATAGATTTGGAACATGAAAACTATTTGAAAATTATTTTTGATGAGTTTCCTGTTCCCTGTGGAAACTCATCAAAAGCAAACGTGAAAGCCATCGAAAGGAAAGTTATCAAACCATACCGTCTAAGATCTTAATATCTTTAACGTACCGCAACCACAGATAGGTATACGTCTACGTAGTATAGATCCATGGCCGCAACCATAAAGGTAGTTACGGTACTACATTTTTAGTCGAAGGAAACGTCTGTGTTCAAGCCTGGTCACTCGATGAAAGTGAAGGGGAGCGAAAGGCTGGGATTAGGAGGTCGGGTTCCTCTAATCTTAGTAAACCTTAAAAATCAACCTTAGAAACTGACGAAAAAGTTACTTTTGACTGATTATTTTATTTATTTTAATCTACTGATGCGATGTATGTATCAAATAAACGAAGTTTTCAAATATTTACAAAACGTCTAGAACATTTCCCTCCTTCAACTAAGATAATATATGATATAAATCTTAAACTGAGCGCGGAAGTGGCACCACCAAATTCTTTACATAGCTTCCTCACCTATGTAACATGGACGTGCATAATTAGTTGGTGGGTCCATTCGGTGGATAGATTGAGAATTGACGCGTATGGATTTGAAACTGAGAGGTTCAAAATTTCGCCAAATCTCAGCGCATTGCGACAGTTTCTAGTGTAGTTACGGGCTCTACTAGGATTTCACGTTTGCGCATGCGCAGACGAAAGTTACAGTACTTTTTCAATGGATTTGATATGGGATCATCTGTGCTCCAACCCGCGCCTATCATCCAAATTTCAACTTACAACGACTATTTTTTCGGGTAATTATGGGCGTTACAAGTAATTTACAAAAATTTTGTGTTTGCGCATGCATATCCGAAAGTTACAGTCCGCATTTGATGAAATCGAATAGGAAATATTAGGGTACCATTTTGCATCTACCCTCCAACTTCTAGCTCTTTTCAACGATTTCTAGGGTAGTTATGAGTTTTACAACTATTTCACGTTTGCGCATGCGCATACGAAAATTACAGTACTTTTTCAATGAATTTGATAATGAACCGTCTGTGGCCAAACCCGCAACTTTTCAATTTCAACTCATTACGACCATTATTTTGTATAGTTTTGCCCGGGAAAGGAATTGACCACAGACACGGATCCAAATTATGTTCCTTGATGTCTGAAATGAAAAATGCGAATGGAAATTTTCATTTTGAAGGACATACATTTTTTCCGACTCACACGAATACAAAATTTCCCTAGCTGCTTCATAGCTGCTGATTCGATAGTGAGGAAGCAGAAGGGACCCCGCAAGCAACATTTCCATGGGAGTGGAACTGGGCATAATATGCCCTTCCACCACTAATTCCTACAAATGTCACGAATTCAGATTTTTGCTAGTCTGCCAGCCTGTGAGTTGGCACCTAAATTTATCCTCACCCGAGGCAACTTCTATTAGAACACCACGGTTTTTATCTTAAAATACATATTGAGTGATTAGGAAATCTTGAACTTCGTCTCAGAGCTGATGTTTACGTGAGCGAATTCGACTAAATACTCTCTCGTAAGTCACTAAATATATATTTACGTCCATTAGTTCAGTAAAATGACAATTAAGTAGGTACCAAATATGTGCATTTTTTCTTTCATCTTCAGTATTAGAATATTTTCCATGTTAAATTCCGCCAACAGGCACTCCAAAGTTCTATGTAAATGTTCTGTGCCTTGGGGTTCGGAGACCTTTCATGCTTTGGAAGTTATTTTATTGCAATAGGTATCCGATCCGCTTGTCATGATTTTCAGGATTGTGCGGATAGCTAAGAAGAAATCGAGCTGTGCTGTTTTTTTTTTTTCAAATACCACCTCTTTATTTGTACAATTTGAATGGCTCTGTACAGGATCCTATTTGGCACCAGTCACCATCTCAGGGCGGATAGCAGTATTTGTGTCGTCTCTTGCGGCTCTTTTCCTCTACACCTCGTACTCCGCAAATATCGTGGCTCTCCTCCAGTCGACCTCTTCCGTCTTGAAGACCCTCAATGATCTGACTCATAGCCATCTCGGTCTAAAAGTACAAATCAACGAGTACCATCTCGGTTACTTCTTGGTAAGGCATCACTATTGCGGAGCCAAACGTACGTGTTATGCTGAAGTATGCCCGTTGGCATGAGAATATTTTCCCCGCATCCGCCTTATTTTGGCTTCGTAGATGTTAGACAGTAGCGTAGGTACTTTTACATAGCGACTGACCCCGAGACAAGATCACTTTAGGATCTGCTGTGAAATGTGTGTGTCAATTACAATGGTGTTCGTCAGTAGACAGTAAGTAATTTTTCACCTAATCACCTTGTCGTGATTCCCTCTCAGAAATCACTCCTGTAATATTACGAGAGGTTTTACCAAATAAACGCGGAGTACGTTGAGCTGGTCAACAACAAGGGTTTTCCCCAACCGCCAACCGCCTCAAACGGTCGTAACGGCCGATCGTGGACTGGGGACGGGCGGAAAAGTCCCTATAAAACTAGCCCTTCTGGCCCAGCTCTTCATTCGACGATCCGACCCCCGACTTGCGACTTCTCTCTCGACCCTCTCTCTCTCGCCCGCTCTCTCTCTCTCTCTCTCCTTTCCTTGTACCTGCTGTGGTGAAAACCACGGGGTACTTCGTCCTGGTATCTGCTGTGGTGAAAACCGCTGGATACCTCCTCCTCCACTAACACCTGCAGTGGTGAAAACCGCGGGGTGTTAGCTTCCACCCACCTGGTGTTTGCTGTGGTGAAAACCGCGGGACACCTCCCTCTCACTAGTACCTGCTGTAGTGAAAACCGCGGGGTACTAGCTCCTCATCCCAGTTGTGTGCTGTGGTGAAAACCGCGGGACACCTTCCTCTCCACTAGTACCTGCTGTGGTGAAAACCGCGGGGAGCCACTTCCTAAAGCGCCTGCTTGCTGTGCTGAAAACCGCGGGGAGTTACCAAAAAGACTCCATAGGAGCACACCCTTCCACACGCGACCTCTCTACCCAACCTCACTCTCTCTCACCTCCCCCGCTCACTACAACTGGTGATCTCTTCTATCCAACCGACACTCGTGAAACCCCTTCACGACAAGGGATGACCCCAACTTTCCAACCTAATGTCCTGAGCCAAAAAACCGCTCACGACACACCTCATTAGGCAAATCAAAGTGGAATTAAATTTGATGGGCAAGTCCACAAAAGATATTGCAGATACAAATTTTAGACAATATAAAAAATGTGAATAACTGCAATGTTGTTAGGAAGCAGTGGATAACGACGTCATAACACTCTACAACACGAAAGTTAAAAATCAACCGGAGACGTTTGTAAACGGTACCAGAGGTGTGGAATTCATGAGAACTGGAGATTTCGCATTTTGTGTAAGTTCAGATAACACGAAAAGGTTCCTCACTATTTTCATAAATACAAGCCATTATGATCTAATTTGTTGATACTTCAGGTTGAGTTTGATCTGGCCTACAAGCAAATCAGCAGGACGTACCAAGAAGAGGAAAAGTGCGGGTTGGGAGAGATGCACTTGTTTTTCGTTCCTAGACTTTCCATCCCTGTTATCAAAAGATCAGGGCATCGCGAGCACTTCACTCAAACGTAAGATTGCGCGATTTAATACATTTAATACACTACTTAGTTGTATATTCAACCTTGAAATCGTGAATTCGAATGAAACATGCAGGATCGCCTGGCAAAGGGAGTCCGGAATGTTGGACAGAATCTCGCGGATCTGGCTGGCTCGGCGGCCGCAGTGCGAGAGCAAAGGGGCTGGTTATCTCAAAGTCGGTCTCAAAGACTTCAACCCCGCACTCAAAGTGATCCTTGTCGGATTTGTTGTTTCCCTCTGTCTCTTCATTTGCGAACTTATCGCAGACCACGGGTAATTATCAATAAAATCAATTAAGTAGCGTTTATTAGTAAAGTGTAAAATAACAGATTACAATGGGGTCTTCAATTACAATATACCTACTTTCCTGTATGTATGTATTCCCTGTCACTCGGGACGGAGCATAGGGCTTCAGTGAATGTTTTCCATTCTGATTCGATCTTCAGCCAGACCTTTATCTCCTGCCACGTTTCAAAAGCCCTCGTCGTCAAAAGATGTGGCGTGCCATGCAGGGATGTGGCCTAGAATTTCCCTGAAGCTTTCCCTCCGTGTCGTAAGAGACGACTAATAGTGAATGCCGCTGGAACCTGATAGGGAATCACATCCATCTCAGGAAGTAGGCGTCCTTATTCCATCTCAGGACTCAGAAGCAGCGGCAGGGCTGGCTAGGTTGGTAGCCGAGGGGTAACAACCCCACCAAGCTAGGGTGCTGTGGGCCAAGCCCCCGTACACTCGAATCACCTATACGATTACGGAAACTGAAATGAATAACTTTCCTGTATGGACAAATATAGCATAATTCTCCTTATAAAAATTGAGGTAGACTAGGGACCAGAGAAAAGTATGAAATTCTCATTTTTTCCGACAGCAAGCACTGATGAGCTTAGCATTGCTGTCCTAAATAAAATTTCATTTATAATTAATTCCAGTAATTATAAATAATTATATTATTAATAAAATAAAATAAACAATTAAATTAAATTAATGCTATTTTTTCATCAAATGGAAGATCAGCTATTCATAAATACCTATTTATTGAAGGATACTCTGAGAGTCATGTGTGTCATGATATTAATAATACTATGAACGTACGTAGTTATCGGTTTTCTATGTAGGTAGTATGCAAAGTCTGGGCTGAACCGGGAATCTACCTACTATTAGTATCTACCGATGTCGTATTGACCCCGCTACATTAAGCAACCGCTTAATTACATTAAGCAATAATCTATGAATCATCTACAGTGGAACTTCGATAATTCGTAGTTCAGCGGACCAAGTTTTTTATTAAGAATTATTTGGTGGAACGAACTATCGAAACTAAGAACGTAAAAATACGAATTATGGAAGGCTGCATATATTTCGTTAAAATGAAATTCATGCTTCAAAATTAGGAACATAAAAAAATGAATATGCAGTCAGAAAATAATTATTATACCAGTAGGAATAAGAAAAATAAGGGGGGAGGGGGGATGGATTGGGTTGCTGTTTCAAAAACTGGAATGCTTTGTTGTCGGGATTATGTAGAAACTATGACATTTTTCTTCCTGAATATAGAAGTAAGAGTAGAGAGAGGAATGGCAAATCGTCCACACTGAGAGACAATTGTAAGGGGCACGTTTGGAACTCATTTTGATACTAAACCACGAGGTGATATCACAACAGGGTTCATTCCTGCCATTTGTCACAAATAAACAGTCCAACAACGACGTCAATGAAATCAATGTTGGCTAGCTATCGGTACGAATTATAGCGTGTCCTGCTGCTAGACGTACGAGTTATAGAAGGTTAGCGTTGGCCTGGACGAATTACTATGGATTACCGAAGTTTCTCCAAGGGTTTATTACGAATTATAGAAGTGTTTTCAAGGGACCGAGCTTTTGGTACGAATTATAGACAACTACAAATTACGGGGTTAAGAATTATCGAAGTTCCACTGTATCTGTATTTTTCTAGATTTGATGGTTGAATTAGTTGGAACTGATTGAATCAGTTCGATTGAGATGCATTTCTACACCGAACGGTTCGGAAGACCTACACCGAATAAACTTTTTTTTACTTCTAAATTTTCTGATTATCGAATCATTTGCTGACGTATCAATCTTGAAACCTTTTTTTTTTTTTTTTTTTTTACTTTATTCAACTTTTATATGTTACTTTACAGTTATGTTTATTTAAGAAGTAATTTGTACTTAGGTACTATGGAACATGTATGAGGGTGGTTGTCCAGTGACAGTCCCTCTCAATTAGTGGTTGAAACAACTAAGGTAACAATAACAGAGTAACAATAAGGATTAACATGATTAGGTTAACAAAGACGAGTAGTATCATGGAGTAGTGGGAACACTGTTAGACTAGGTCCTGGTTTATAGGAACTATACGAGTAGGTCGACTGTCCTTTTTCTTTTTAAGCGCCTGGTTGACTGTTGTCGTTCCCATGATGCTTTGCAGAGTTTTTGACTCTCGAATGCAGTTGACTGGTGGGTGGTGATGTTGTTGCGCATATTTGCCATTGTTGCCCTGCATATTTGCTATTACGTCTTCCACCTCTGGTATATCTAGATCCCGGTGTATGACAGAGTTTCGTATGTACCACGGAGCATTTGCTATAATACGCAGTACTCTATTTTGCTGTGTTTGGACTCGCTTGATCTGGGTTTTGCTAGCCAGGCCCCAAACTGAACAACTATACTGCCAGATCGGACGAATTATGGTAAGGTATAGGAGTCTTTTGTAGTTCATTGTAAGTGGTGATGTTCTGCCTAGAAGCGGTTTCAGGAGGTTTATGCGATATCGTAGTCTTTTAACGAGATTCCCAATATGGTGGTTGAAAGTGAGTCTTTGTTCTAGATGTACTCCTAAGTATCGCACCTGCTCGTTCTGGGGTATATGTTGGTTGTTCATCATGATAGGGTTTATCTGGTAGTCCCTTGAAACCTACTAGTTCAACGTTACCTCAATTTTGTTTTTCAGTTTCAAAGCGTACTACAGGAAAATGAACCAATACCCACCCGAGCACACGGATGGAAATAACAAGAACATTCATCCCTGGAAAATGCGGTTCGAAAATCAAAGATTCTGAAAATAAGTCGAATCTCTGTAAGAGCACTCACTATCTTTGTGGCGCACTGCTTTCAAGGTTAAACACAATAGGTAGGTCTATATAGGTAGGCCTTGTAGGTCTATCATTAGTACATTTATGAGAAATGATTATGGCAATATTAGGAGTTGCCATGGTTGATGACGCTCATGTACACTGCTTAACGAATGAAGAATGAAAAAATGAGATAGGAAGACGAGTGCCAATAGGTAGTTGTACAACATTTTATTAACTCATCTCCAAGTTTGCATACGTTTTTCCAAAAATCCTCCAACGCACGTGAACACATAACCGTACTAATACTATATATATGTAGGTATTTATGTTAGGTGGGTTTTGATGATAACCTACTCAACTTCATATTATTCTGTTATTTTAATGCTTCAAGTCACCTAATTTTCTTCAAATAGATATGGTGCTACTATCGATGTGCAAGTTACGTAGTTCAAACATGAAATGTTATCAAGATTTTGTCATATACGTGTTTTCAAGTAGTAAAGCAATAAAGCTACAGGTTTCATATTCATCTTGATCACCGATTAGGTAGTAGATATGCCTATGTTACTCCTATTCAATGAAACGTATAGCGAATAAAACAAACATTTCCATCACCCTAAAGCACGGCCATCATATGCTGTTCTGTTATTATGGAATTTCCAGATCTTGAGGATAACAAATAAAGACCAACAAAAGTTTGTACCTAGAAAATTGGATGCCCCAGTTTTTTCAAAACCCATCCTACTTTACTGAAGGACCGTGTACCTATACCATCTCAAGATTCTATCTCTCTCGCTCTTGTATCGAACTCCTTGAGCTTGGTGCTTTTTGCTGGAGTGGCATCTTACAATAACGTCAAGTATTGGTATTGAAAACACTCACCAGAACCATGGTGCCGTTCAGCGGAAATATCTCAGCATCTCCGCCCCAAGGTCCGACCTCAACTCAATTGCCCTTGTCTGGATGACTAAAGACCGAGCAAACCTTCTCCGTCTCTAAGCCCATTACGGTCCCATTAGAGACAGTTACCAGTTCATTTTTCCTTCTGGGGACATTCCATGCATTTTTTTTCCATACATGATTTTATTGACATCTTCATTGTCTCAGGTAGCTATGTTACGTTATGGTTAACATAAATAAGCATTCATATTCGGAGGCACCTAATATTTTCATCTCAACTAAAATTACGTAAAGGTGCAATTCATTTCAAAGGACCCTGTGAAAGATTCTCATGTGCGATCAAGTCTGTCTTTACTAGCCACTAAGTAATTCAGTTTGTGAGCCGGGCGAATCCCTCATTATCTCGGCTCACATTCATATCAATGCTCAATCTAAGGACCACTACCCTTAAACTTATTGAGTGCCTAAAAGGGAGATTCCTTGGTGGGAAAACCCGTCAGAGAAAAAAAATAGAGAAACCAACCTGCTAACAGAAGACATCATCCGGACGAGCCGCTGACGAAAGTAACACCTAGAATTCAAAGCGGCGGAGAAAGACCGGCGAATGAACATACCCTCGACTATCGCTCGTGGAGATGCTCCGGCATCCCACGTCCTACCCATGGCCGTTTCCTGTCCTCTTCCCGCATAATGTGCCAGAACCTTTGCGCCGTCGCCATGACCACGATTCGGCTTAGCCCTAACTCGCACTCTACTAGGGTAGACGATTTCAGCGCTTGCTCTTCAACTCCCCCATGACTGCAACATGGTTGTATGATAACCGGATCAAGTCCAGTATTCCTGAAGCAAAAAGAACGATAACCCGAACTATCCGCCAATCAGAAGCCGCTACATAACCTCCAGTCAGAAGCCCCTATCAATTAAGAAACCCAGAGGATTTCCTATATAATAAGAGGAGCTGGCCCACCCTAATCAGTTGCAGGCAGGGTAAAGGATCGCAATGTTGGCCCCTTTGGCCCTCCGCCACAGAAGGAAGACATTGACGAATAATGCAGATTTATCTAGAGAAGGTCGGCATCCCCGTCGACCTCTCCAGGAAGGAAGGCACCGAAGAAAGACCTCTATGGCAACGCAAGATGCTGATGAAGACCGACCCCGCGTGAGGCGGCCTTCGCAAGACGAAGACCGAGAAAGCAACAGTCGCCCAGAAGACGAACTGACCAACCCCCATCCTCCCACCAATGGATAAGCCCGTTTAAGCGCCACGAAAACTGTACCGGGTGCATTCCTACCCGTAGGATTGAGGTTAGGTTCTCTTGAACCCTCTCGCACTGGGCCAGAAAACCTCCAAGACCATCCCCGTTTCTTCACTCCACGTGAGACTTCCCCCCTCAGACTACCCAGCCATCAACATCCGAAGCTGGAAGCCACGAAAAACGCCGAACTCTCCCGTCAAATGGCAAATTCAACTTTCCCTCACGATTGTATACAGTCCTCCTACAAGTGGCTCACGTTACTATTTTTTTTTTCAATCAATTTTACTTACAAACTTCATTTATAGATTTCGGACCCTCTGTCTTTTCGTAACTCTCTAGACGTCCTAGTATTTCAGCTGTCTCTATTTCAAGATCTATTTCAATTATATTCACGTTATACTGTTCTACAAAAATTGTGCTTTCCTGGTCCCTGAACACAGTTACAAGG